>QKMV01000542.1:0-21531 GCA_003287335.1 Lednia tumana
CATTCCTTTGAACAAATGGGAATGCATTTTTCATTGTCGTCTTTGAAGCCTGTTCTGCAAGTGCATACTTCAGGAGAAGTGCATTCGCTGTTGATGCATTCCGTTGAACAAATGGGAATGCATTTTTCATTTTCTTCTTTGAAGCCTGTTCTGCAAGTGCATACATCAGGAGAAGTGCATTCGCTGTTGATGCATTCCTTTGAGCAAATCGGAATGCATTTGTGATTGTGGCCAAGGGAATAGCCACTCTGACAGGTGCATTTGTTCGGTGAGGTACATTCTCCATAAGGGCACCCGTCAGTACATATGGGAATGCATTTGAAGTCGGTTTGTCTAATGTAGCCGCCCCGGCAAGTGCATTTGTTAGGGGATGAGCACCAACTGTTGATGCAGTTCTGATCGCACTTAGCTCGGCATACAGAATCTCCGCCGTCGATATAGCCTTGGCAGCAATAGTCCTCTGCTTTCCATTTTATTGTACTCTATAAAATGAGAAAACATTTGGAATGTATTAAATTATGGTTGAATTTCCTACATAAGCAAACACAATATCGAAATAGCCTTATAAGTATTGACAGATTTCAACAGCTCGCAATACCGAGTATTTTACCATTTTTGCACTTGAGTTTGAAAGTTCCGGTTTTGTCCCCCCGCGATTTTTTTTTGTTGGCCGGTAGTACACGATACTCCTGTACGCACGCCAAAAATGCAATGTTTAAGTTAACCAACTTTTTCATCGTTCACATGAAATGCGGAAAATTTATTCGTACGCTGAATGTTTTGCACGAGTTACTCACGATTTCTGCCTGTTGCACACTTGGCCAGATAAACTACAGCTGGCCAATTGAAAGTTTTTGCACATTAAGGCTAATGTGCCTATTGCTACTATGGTAAGGGATATGAGTTTTGACATTGGTCAATTATTTTTGAAACAAAAATGAGAAGTCAGTTTTCGGAGATGCTAGAGACTTGATGTCCCGCTGACGACTGACTAAATAAACCCCTGTTGCAGTATTGAAGAATTCTTGCATCAAATAATCTATGTCTTACCGGAAGCGGATGATAATGTGTAAGAGAAGGGTCAATGCTGACATCAGTGGCGAGCACATGCAATTTTTTGGATTAAGTCGGTATTGAGAGAATTGATTTATATTCTATAGCCTCTCTTTTCAGATCGGATATATACTAACGAAATATTAATTAAATTTAAAGATTACTTACTCGAATTTCGAGTCTGACTGCTGACTTTGTTGTTGCACATTTTTTAAACCAACAATTTGGGTGTTTCAATTTTCTTTCGTGATCAAGATATGTGTAACTAACCACTTCTTGATGAGTAACAATATATCTAGGACGGGGGGAAAAGAAAATTAGTTTTAGCTGCAGAATGGTCGTAACTCGTAAATTGAAACTGCCGAAGCATTTTATTCAATCGCATCACTTGAAACTTACGAAGTTGAACTTGTACAGACGCCTTGTGTAGCTCCAACGAGCTTGAAATTCCATCCTATTGTTGTAATTGCAACAATAATAGCAACGCACATCGCCATCGTCCTATTCAAATAGCTGGCCACGGTCAAAGTGTAGTATAATTATACTTAAATCTTACACGAACTATAGAACCTAGTCAAATGTGATGTTTAGAGAGGACACTATACAAGTGATACTAAGCTATAAAATGTCATTTGTGACTGCTACGAAAATGAGCGCATGATTGACAATCCACTATCATGCTGAAGAGGAACTGACAAACGTGGGTAGTTTATATATTTTTCTGATAATTTACATTAATCACTTGTGCCATTTGACATTGATAGCAGAAATGCAGAATGAATAAAGCAGTTATTAGTAGGAATTGTCACACGTTATATTTTTTTTTTACAGAATGGTACAAACTCAGTTTGAAGGGTATAATTGCAGACCTCTGTGGGACCACCTAACTTTATTCTAGTCTAGCACCCACCAGATGGGCAGAAGGATATTTCACCTTCGCCACAAAGTTTTGGCTTCGCCATGAAATTTGTTTTTCGCCTTGCACTTTGGGCTAGCTGTCATTCTGGGCTTGATCTTTTAATGAGGGGTTCCATGTTTAAGTTGGGGAATTTCCTGCACCCGATGGGCTTTTGACATTTGGGCTTAGCTCGAATGAGTCATGAGGGCTTAGATCTCATGAGAAGTGGAAACGTCATTTTTGTTGAATGCACCGTTGTTTCCTCAGTGGAGCGGGTAAAGCCCGATGAGATTCGCCTCAAAAGCTTGGAAAGCTTCGCCTTGAAATTTGGGCTTAACTCCGGTGTGGGCAATAAATACCTTTGTTTTACCCGATGGGTGCCCGGACTACGTTTTCAAAATATAGCCATCGAATTTTAATCCGCAATGTAAGTATCAGTCATCAACAAATATCACATCAAGTCAACCGGAAATTTAAAAAAAAATGAATTCCCCGCCGGCGCCCCGAACCGCGGGCTTCCATACTTTTCTGGACTAGCCTTGATTGAGCCTGAACGTTCAGCTTCCGTCGTGAATTTCGGTTAATATTTTTTACTGGACCCCCCACCCCTCATAAAAAAGGCCTATTTTTGGACGCACTGAGTCGAGATCTGAAACGTTCCAGCAAGTTAATTTTCGATGAGTATAAAAATTTTCAAAAATCTCACTCGGGCGTGGAAAAGTATAAAGCACAAAAAATGGTGAAATATATTCACAAACAACCACATTAGCATGGGGATCGTATTTTCAGCCTGTAACTTACAGACTGTTTATTTAAAGTTTTCACGCTAGCCTTTTTTGTCATTATTATATTAATAAGTAATTACGTTTGTATGTTTATTGTTTTATTAATTTAAAATGACTGAAAATTGAGAGCACAAGGCGTCTTCAAGGTTTGTGTAGGAAGCCTATTGGACCCCAAGGCCAGAAGCTACCGGACAATTGCCCCGAAGAAGCGTTGGCAGTTTGTTTGTTGTTGACATTTTTTTAATTAATACAGTGTTTTACGGGGGAGGGTGTAGAAACCTCAAAGGTGATTGAACGTATTTAGTGCAGTAAAAATGCCTATAATATTTCAATACACCGTTTCAGAACCTTCCTCTTAATTTGAATTGTTATTGAAATTGTTATTCAAGTCCTGTCTTCGATCGAGTTAGATCCGCAAGTTTGTTCCTTACCATCTGTGAAAATAAAGACACCGATACGGCACAAGGTTTACAGTATCATTCAAAGGTGTGGCGTTTAGAAATGCACCACCCATAGATCGTCTTGAGAAAAATAATGACACCTGGTCTCCTCTCGAGCTATATGTTCGCTCGAATTCGTATTGACCAATAATAATTATTAAAGTGGAACTAACTATCTACCCTTGTAGTTATTATCTATCTCTTGATCGGCAGTTATTGACACTTTATTATGTCCTTTTTACGATGGCACTGAATATTTTGATCGTACACCGAATGCTCATATTTTGATGTAAACTCCTTTGAAGAAAATTCTGTAAAATCTGTTCTAAAAGTAAATAACCTCGGCAGGTTTAGATGGGTATGGTTGCAGTTTTAAGACGAACAAACTTCATAGATCCGTTAGTTATCTATCAAAAATATTTAACAATGTCTGGATTATGCATTAAGCGGACCATAAGACAAACTTTGCGGTTGACCCACAGTTTGAGAAACACTGACAGATACATTTGAATGAGTGGTAGCTTGGGGGCAGAGTCAATTTCGGTTAATTTTGTCAATTGAGGGCAGAAGGCACTGAGTACTCATATAAGTCAGTTTCGAATCAATTTGCCAAAGCACCAAATTATTGCATGCCAGCAGTTATGGACACGATTGTAACGAAAGTAACGCGTTACTACTAACGCGTTAACTTGCTTTGTTAGTTTTTAGTTAACATACATAACATTTTGCATTTTATAATTTGCATTACGTTTTGCAGTCACCTTTATTAAAGTGTTTGTATGTAAGCTCAAAAGTTATTTTATTTTGTTGCAATTCCTAACGGTGCCGCCTGGTCTTTACGTTGATTTTTAAACGTTTGGCAGCAATTTTAGCCCCAAGATTTCTAAGAAACGTTACATATGAGAGTTGTCAGAATAGAAAATCCTGGTAACGTCAGTAATTTTAAAATAACGTGCTATTTCACGCTTACTTTCCATTAATTTAAAAAAGTAACATAGCGTTTAAGAAGTTACGATTTTATTCAAGTAGCGTAGTTTTGAAAGATATTTTTAACTTTTAATGTGTATCTTTCCCATCGTTGCATGCAGGCTTTGTTTTGAGTATTTTTTAAAGCAGCTATAATCTTGGTACGCAACTAACTTTTGAGAATAACGTGCTAATTTCACGTTAACTTTCTGTTTCTTGAAAAAAGTAGCATAGTTTTTAAAGTTACGACTTTAGTCGAGTAACTTAACTTTTAAACGGTTCGTTTGAACTTTTAATGGTTAACTTTCCTATTACTGCCTGCATGCAATGTGTTCCGTGTTTTTTCGCATGCATTACTAAGTGGATGCCCCAGTCTTAGCCCAAAATGCTGCTAAAATATGTTCTTGTCTGCAATCTGTACACGAATTGTAGGGACATCCTACATGAGACTATCGATGATTATGCAAATGGTAAACGTTTATTTTTACTGCCATTCGTTTGCATTATTCATAAGCCCAGTGACATAATTGTGGTATTAATTTGCATTGTGTAGCTACGTCTAAAGCCCTGCCCTGCCCTTACAGATATTGTCATTTCTCATTTCTTAATAATATAATTCTTTTGTCAGCTGCCATTTCCTCTTACTGTTAAAATAGTTGAAGATAATGTGCAAGATTCTTTGTCTGAATCTTGCAGAGTCAACACTGTAATTATTCATCCTTCGATCACTGCCATCGAGGTTATAGGCATTTTGGTATTTACCATTTGCACCTAATATTATACCTTGACATTACTGGAATTTTATCGCGATGGTTCTGGTAGTTTTTAGTTTCCCCCTTTTTAAACGGCTTTTTGGTCCTAACTCCAAAAAATATGTCGTCGATGACATGTTGTTATTCATGCATTCAATCTGCTTTTATACCTGTGTCTTCTTCTGGTATGAACCGTGGTAAATAATAAATGGCCACTAATCAAAATGTTGCCCATAACTTTGCGCTCGATTCGCCTTTTCACGATCAACACCGCATTTGTAATTACTCCAAAGCCGTAGTATGGTAGCACCGCCGCATGCAAGCCTCCATTGCCGCCCACCCCCATACTGCATTTTTATGTGCGTGGGAAATCACCATTTTGTACGTCCGCACACCGCTGTTAAACCAGCCAAACTTTATCATCTTTCCATTTGTTCTCAAGAATCATAAAACGTTGCAGTCCCAAGTGCCATTATCATGACGAAAATGAAGGCTATACTTCTACAGGACATTCTGTTTGATAAGCAAGGGAAGCCTATAAATAAAAATGCCAGTCGTATATTAAGACCTCAGCTGTTACGTTCATATAATTGAATCTCTTATATGTGTCGGTATCCATGGGCGTGCGCAGGGTGAACACTTAGGTACGGCACAGAAACAAAATCACAAATTGCTTCGATGGATGTGGGAGCGCTTTGTGCCGAAAGAGAGCTCAAAAAAGGGCGTGCCAAAAAATTTAATTCAACGTCACTATCAGAGAAAATACGTTTGAGACAAAATTTAGTCCAGGATAATTTTGTGTGTCTTCAAATGCCTTTTGAAAGACTTGATTAGAAAAAAATGACATAATCATCCAATTTAGTCGAACAAAAACCTTTCGCACCCAAACGACCAAACCGTTATACCTATTTATCTTCCAATTTGTGATTCAAATAAGAGATAAACAAAACAATCATAATCATCGAAAAACCTTCTGATTTCTGGGTACACATGAAACTCTAAAATCTAAGTTGCCTGTACCGTAACCTAACTGAGCGTCTTTTTTTCAGTAAAACAATTAAGAATTGGTTCTCGCAAAGTATTGCTCTTGAGAACGTGGGCTCAGTTTTGCTAAACACATCTTTAAAAAAGTACTGACTACTGACTATGCTAACAGTCCACGAGCTGGATCGCACATGGCGAGAAATTATTTCCAATTCACTTTTTTTTTTTTGAAAAAGGAACATTTGCCGACAAGAGTTAGCAATCAACATGCATCGACGATTGTTTGAATTCACTTCTAAGAAAATATAAATGTGCTCGGGCGAAAATAATACACCTATAAGTGCATTTCTATGACTGGAATCATCAATAGCATTTTGCCGTCTACAGTAGAATGACATACAAGAAAAATAATAATTAGTGTTAGGTATTTGGGTGAGAGTCTAGGAAACAAACAATCATAGCTAAAAGGGTTTTAAGTAAAACATTGTACAATTCCTAATCCTTTGAGAATAATGGCATCAATAAGGCATGTTATAATTTCTGGTAGTGGCTAGCTGCAGCACAGATTTGGTTTGGTTGACAAGCCACTTGGCGGACATGAAATGGTTGATTTGGGTAGGTAAAGAGCGAGCGAGCGCGTTGTCGTTGAGGTATCCTCCATCCACAGTTCTCTTTCACGGAAGTGTCATTGCGGGCGATGGAGTATTAAAAAAATAAAAAACCGAAGTTATAAGAATTGGAAATATCTTAGATACGGCCCGGACCGTATCGGCCGCCCCTGTGCGCACGCCTATCTCGGTATCGTTCGAAAACTTCTCATACACAAGCACAAAGCACACTTCAGCAGTACCTCCTTATATACACCAAACTTTAACATTAATGCCCCCACATACTTTGCAATTATACTTTAAAAAAAATCGGATCACTACCATATAATTTATTTTCTCAAATGTTTCATTGCTATTGAAACGTCCGACCTTGTGACCCTCGTCACGTGCGATGACCCTAATGTGGACGAGTGCGTGTGCCAAATGCCCATCTTTGAACGCAGACACTCCACAACACGTGACTAGATGTGGGTAGGTTCCTTCTCAATTTGGTGGGGTCCGCTCTGCGCTGGTTATACTTACACATATTACATACGTGTATCTCTCGCTCTTTCTTTTTTCATGCTATTCTATATGACAATTAAAGTTGTTTTTATTACAAATTTCAGCTGTGGGTTGATCATTTTTGGTCCGATCGCGGTGCGCTTGGGCTGGCGTGACGTGATGGCGATGGCGATCCCCGTCGCACGTAGGCGTCGATGGCTCATGGTGAATAGTCTACCAACCAACCAAGGTAACTGACAACACAACGGCAGGGACCGTGCCGAGTTTGATACCGAGGGTGCGGCAAAACGAAAGCAACTGGTTTCATATGTCGTCCCACCTATGAAGTAATCGAAACTCCTTGTTGTATGTATCTACGATGTTTCTTGCTTCATCGTCCTCTACTTGCTTGGAACCGATGTGTACAATGGCATGAGGATGGATAACGAAGAAAAAGATTTCTCTAGCGACTTTTTGGTAAGGGTAGCTTTCCTGATGTAAAAAATCGAAACAATGTCTTGGTTGCCTGGAGCAATTATTATCAATTCGTTTTCTCAGATATAATAATTGTTACTAAACACCTACTACCCACATTCAACATTGTGTGGGTCGAAAATCTATGGATGAAGCCGTTCGTGCATCGAAACACTAGAAGACTATTTTTTTAAGTATCTAACATTCGCAGCCCAGCACTGGTGTTATTTGGCAAAATGTGAATATTCGTATTACCAATACGCGTTTACGTAGTCTCTTTTATACATACGATACGACCATATAAGTAGCACGTTTTTTTTCTTTTTGCTCACTTCTCTTGTATGCATATTCTGCCAAAAGTGTTTTGTAAGTATTTTGATCAATTTACCACCCAGGAACAATCAGCGGCTGGAAGATGGAGTGGAAGAGTCAAAACTAAAAATCTCCAAGAGCACATCGTGTACCTACATAGACTGAATCGCTGCGTTGCGTATTTGTAAAAAACAAAATATATTTCTATAGGCGCCAATAAAGAAAAAAGCGGTGTGGAGAATAATTAATCGATAATAGACCAACTATCAAAGGTAATAATTTTGTAGATAACTGAGGAAATATAAATCGGTCGTTGGTAAAGATATATATATATAGCCATAACTGGTTTCAATGAGTTTCAATGGAGCAAACGTGGTCTGCTATCTCTTTTATTGGCCAACCTTGGGTACATCTACGAGTCCGCTGGTCATGGTAGCATAGGGTAGGTGCACATCAAAGGTTAACTTATATTCGTATCTTTGGTGCACAGGCTAGGAATTGGTGTACCATATTTGAGTATAACTATGGGATCTATAGTACAGCTATCTATACCAATCCCAGTATGTGGTGGGTTACATAAGCCTCTACTCATCAATTACCTTCCTTCTTCCTTTCTTCATCGGGCTGTAGGCATCGGTTGCTTCGGATCTATTAAACTCTATGCCAGCAGAGTTGAACTATCTTTATTTCAATTTTGTACAAAATGGTCATCGCGTATTCGTAGCCATAACACGTTTCAAATACGTGACAATTTTAGTACTTCGACTGTAAGTTATTGAGCGAGTTAGATGTATTATTACATTTTATTAGGTGGTCGTGGGGTAACTTTATTGCAATTTATTTCAAAGTCCATGCGCATGGCGCTTTGAATGAGCCAGAAAAGCACGTAAGAATTCCTGCTGCCACTGCCTATATTTATTGTGGGACCAAATCGTGTGCAGCTATTTAAAACCTTCAGCACCTTCACCATTGGAGCTGGCCTAACTTTAGTTCTGTCATAATATATAGAGGAGTCCATTCCCTTCTACTAATTGATCGGCAATTTCCTGAAAAAATCCTTCTATTTTTTCCATGATCGTGATAGATTTAAGCCTTTTCCTACGCCAATGCTGCTGTCAATAATATATCTTTTAATACTTGATCGTGATCGTATGGATTTATAGAAGTTTAATGCGAAAAGCATTGTTCATATGAAACATAAACTACTGAGTGACCTCGTATTGACCCCCACGATCGTTTAAGACTTACCATCTGGGTAGGTGGATGTAATAAGTGGGAACAAACATTCTCAAGTGTCGGGGAAATTGGGTTACCTTCTAAAGATTATTTCGACAACGCTCTCAATTTGCCTCTGAAAATATTCCTTGTCATAAACTGACGATTATCAATGTCAATCGGGAAACAGAGTTTCATTTAGACTTCTGTAGTAGACTTCTTAGTACACTTTGTAAACAGTGTTTACGTGTAAGCGATGATTCTTTCTTACTGGGGGTGTTTCCATTGCCGAGGGACTATAATTTTTTCCAATGAATCATCCTATAGATAGCTACGATGCAATTATCGATGCAAATATAAATTATACACAATTTAATTACAACACGTAGTATCTCATCTTGGTAATTGCATTTCTTTGTTTGTTCAATTTCGTAGTAGTTGATTTGATGTTGGTTGTAAACTGAACAGCTGTCGTTTTTAATTTCAAATGAGTCACTATTTTATTCTTAAATTCACAGCCCGTGATTTTTAAAACTGAGCAGTGACGGAAAAGCAGGCCTGCTTCATGGAAAGTAGAATGCACAACCATTTTATGGTGGATATTTTGTTGAACATGGAAATGTGCTTCAAGACTAACTCGGTAGCAAGTCGCATAAACAATTGTAAAATATCAGTAGCAACAAAGACGGCGGCAAATGTGCATAAATTGTTACCAATTTGTGTTTAATCTCGAGATGCTGTCCGGTTAAGTTTTATCATACCTTGCGGCGACGATTTCTCAAGAGAGCCGTTATATCCCTATTTGGGGTAAAATGGTGTGGGCTGTACGAGTACAAGACAACACCTTTACCCTCACAATAAATTATTAAATTATATCCTTGGAAAATACTCATATACGAAGATTAAAAACTACGGAGGTGTCGGTAGTGGGCTTTCCTCCCATGCATATGGACCAGCTAACCGGACCTTAGCTAAGCCTGAGTGATAAGACGTTGAACTATATATCTGATCTTATTGCTTGATGCTAATACCTTTTCACTCTAATGACAGAAACGTTTCTTTAGGTAATTACCGATTTAAACTTGATTTTTGAAAGTCACCTAGTTTGACGTGTACGATTTTCCTGCCGTTCGTGACGCCATGAGGTCAACACCTACGCAAATAAATTAGCTATGCAAGATCACTTAGGGGTATAATCTCTTCATAATAGAAAACCACTAGGACAGGATAATAAACTAATAATCATCAATGACTCGATGTCCAATGCATGACTCTTTCGTTTATTGTATACATTCGCTTTTTATATTCCTCGTGAATGTCCTAGATCTCAAGCTGACTTGAGTTATTGTGTTTGATTGCGATTATTTTCAGTTGGACACCAAAAAAGGCGTTTCTAGTACCGCCTTCACTAAATCCGTTTAATAAATAACACGATGGATTAAATAATATATAAAATAAGTTCGACGAATTGATTGCGCGTTCGATGTCATAAATAAAGCGCCTGGGAGTTAGTTAGCCCTCCGTATGGCTTGGCGATAAAGATGGTAAGGCTTTTAGGCGTTTGACTTTGATTCACTGCATCACAACCAAACAACGAGTGTTTGGATTTTGGAACTTTGGAAATGAGCGCTAAATCGCAATTCTGTTAAAAATAATCGAGCTCGTATTTATTGTTTCGTTCGCTATTTTCGATCTTTTTTCGTTTAGTTATGTGTGAAACAGCTGAGTGAAGCATCGGTGGAGGTGTTTGTTACTCATGAAGCACTCTTGCAGAGAGGTTTGTTGAGTTTGGCACGAGCGTCGTTGTTAAGGCGGGATGTGCTTAATTTTATAATGTTTCTGAGTTTTTTTAAAAAACCCCAGATCGACGAAACGGTAAAGGAGCTAGTGGAAAGAGGTGAAGGAAGTATCGGCTGGGTGCCAAAACACTCTGGGATCTATCTTTGAAAGCCGAAAGCCACATGGAATGAACACGTTTACTCTGGATATTATATGACTCGGATGCATAGCAGAACAGAGGCAGAAACGCATTCGGCGTCTAGCTTCTTCGGCCATGCTGGTGAAATGTATAATCTTGGGTTTCGATCCAAGATAAATACACTTTTGTTTTCGAGATGGCGTTGGTATATTGATCATCATTTCATTTCACCGCCACGAGTACAGCTGGGACTATTCGCGATGTCCTAATATGAGCCGTTGTGCACCAGGAAAAGCGACAGATAGTTGAAAACCTTGTGAGCCCCCAACTTCTGCAGTCTGCAGAATGCATCATCTTCACGAACCATTAATTCCAGATATGACGTTTATAAACTATAAAGTCACCATGCTAACAATAATTCTGCTGGAAGCCAAGTCACCCAACATAAAGCGGTTAAATGATAACCACAGACGACCTATGATATCATGCTAAGCTTGATAGTATTTTCACAGGCATTTCCATTCATTTTTTTTCATGGAACAACACATTCTTTGTGGTTCAAGATGATGACATTTTAGAAAATCATAAAGCCACCCAGTCTAGTGGCTTCGAACAAGAAGTTTGCGCCTCTTCAAGCTCCATGTTTGTGTTCGATTCACGAATAGAATAATATCTCAATGATTATCTCTTCCTCATTCTGTGTATAAAGCTGAATCATTGTTGACTAGGATGTTAAAAATCAGACCCACCACCCAATTGGAAAAAAATCCAAGAGGTGGATTTGTTGAGAAACCAAATCCGTTGTATACTATTTATTTATTAAATTATCTTTTTCTGCGTTTCTTTCAATCCATCCAATCATTACTTACCGGTCCCTACGGTAAACCCTCCACTACTTTTACTCGACTGTTCTGTTGTACTCTTCCAACTAACACCGCACATAATTAATTAACACCAATTCAACGGCGTGTTAATCAATGTAGGACGCTGGATTATGAGCGATTAGCTTTCGTGGGATGCCATGAGTGCGCAAATTTATTTGAAAATACTTTGTGAAATGAGTATGAGCCTTATAAGGTTGTTATAATTAAGTTAATTTGAATAACGCTGTGTTGTTGTACGCCTCGTCGTTCTGTGAGGCAAGAACGTAAAGAAAGGCAACGTTGCTGAGCTGTGCCTTTGGACCTGTTAGTGGTCAACTAAGGCTAAGGGTGGAGTACACACCTTGTCATCTTCCCACAGCCTAGTTACACCATGCATCTAACCTGAATAGACTTATTGCTGCGAGCAAGGGCGTTGAGACAGCAAGATACAGACCTGACTCGCGCGAGTTTTTACCATCTTTGGAGGGCTGGGGAGGGGCTGCCAGCTGAGACAGGATGGGCGCTTAGGACTTAGAACTTCGAAGTGAGGAGGAAGGGTTTCCTTGGCTGGGGTGGGTGGTACACCACATGTGGACGCGCGATCCGTAGTAGGGCGTAAGAGATGTAAAGGGTTCAAGAAACTATCCTTCGATGGCCTTCTGTGATTTGGAATTCCAACTTTGATCGCGTTTTACAGCATTCGACTGTGTATTGGAAAATATGTGACACAGATTAATGACTGTGGATGTGTCTATATACAATGATCTTACACAGTGATGAATTAAGTAGGAATTTATAACAACTAACTCTTGCTGATCAGAATGCAAATGGAAGCAAATTATGAAAGTACAACACAATTACTACGTCACCTGTAAATTATCAGATAAAAATGGTTAATCATTATTCATTAATCATCGTGTGGGTTGACAAGTTTCAATAATTTTCTTATCTTGTGGTATAGGAGGACTGCCTCCGGCAATGAATAGTGGGCTTATAGCTATGTAGTAGCAAGTTAATATTATTCTTAACAGCTTAAGATTTTTTCGATTAAATAGTAGCCAGCCATGCATACAACTACGCTCATTAAACGTAGGATCTCTCCAACTTTTCAGATATAATTAGGCTACGTGTGGGATCTGTGCGTATGATATGATTAGCTTCCGTGTTGTTGTAAGCCGCGCAAGATGCACCGGCTGGGCTGGGCCCATTGTTAGCCTCTCCCTAGTCCCTCTTGACATCTGGCTCCAGATGACACTCTTCTGGCATCAAGACACCTGAGACGCCCGCAGCATCTAGCGCGTGCGGCCAAAAGTTACGTGGGTGTGAACGAGATCTCACTGTATTGGAAGGTGGAAGATGGAAAGTGGAAGTCCATGCCATGGGACACTCGAGAGACGAGAGTCAACATGGAAATAAAACAAACATGTCACATTTTGAGCAAGTGATTTCAATGCGCGTTAAGTCCTCACGCCTCATGAATATATTTGGTCTAAGTAATTAGTTACATTTCAAAATGGTTGAAACATGGATCGTCGTTAACTTTTGTTCTTGGTTTTGAATGTGTTCAGTAACAGTTTGTTGAAGCAGTTTCCGTTATGGCTGAATTCGGCACCACATCTGGAATCCATTTTCCCTCGTAAAAACCACATTAAACTCGAGTAGAATGCGGGCGACGATGTCGTATCGTCATGCAGAGCTCTAAATTTTCGACTTGTTGAGATTTTTTAGGGTGTAAGTCACCCGCAGTGAGCATTTGTCCTGTAAAGGTGTCGTGATGTCACAGATGTTCTCCGGGAGAGGTGTTTTGTTTTCGATTGGGTGTTGTTGTTGGTATTTTGAGGGTGTGTGCTCGCGAGTGACGTAACGCAACGACGCCCACATGCATCGACTCAAGTTCTCTTCAGATCAGAGTCAGACAGAGACTTGAGGACGAGAGCAATCTTCCATAATTACGCACTTTCGTTCAGATCCTCTTCAAATTTACATAAATAAGCAAACCGATTTGTCGTTCATTTCTAGCATGTTTAATCAATGTTCTTTACGCTTCTTTATATAATGGCACGTAGGATTTTCATTTCGTTTTAAGACAGTATTTTTGTCTTCGGAGTAAGTATGAAGGCTCTGGACCAATTCACTTCGAAGACAGTGAATTCTTTGTTTGATGATCACTGAATAGCTCCGTATCGCATAATAATTATTATGTGTGCATCTTGATCCTTGGTGCAATAAAAAGCATGCATATCTGTAAAGCCTTTGGCATGCCGCGTGAATTGAACTCTTTGTATTACATTTACTTCTAAAGCGCGTAAAAACTAAAAGTAAAAACTTGATCACGTATGAAAATGATCTTGAAACAGTGAACAGAACATTCTTTATTGATGCTAATTGGAAACTAGCGTCGATTCAGGGTACAAAAATCTTCTAGAGGTGCGATTAGACGATAAATTTATTGCATTTATTTGCATTTTCTTATGCAATGCACTTATAGGAAGAACCCCTAAGCTGCTTGCACTCACAGTATTTCTATATTATCTTCGATGTGACGCCAAAAATGTGTGCAAAGTATTCACGTTTGATTATAAAGGCACTTATAAACATTGATTTACGATCTTACTTTCTTCTCTAAAGTGAACACAAATTTGATAAATGAATGCATTTACGTGCATATGCACATTTTATTCGTATACATCATTGGTTTCGTGCACTCCCATAAAATGACAAATCATACATAACAAGTGCTGAAAAGCACAAGACAAATTTATTACCTTCGCTATACTTATTCCAGTTCCTCAGCTCATCAGGTTGAATTTAGAAAACTCTGCACCGGTCGCTAATTTCTTGAGTCAATAAAGTGACCCTTTGGGATGTGATTTTGTTCTAAATAAACACAGCGCGCATCCAAAGGTGAGCTCACTTCTGAAGTTCTGAGATAAGTGTCAACATTCACTTGAATAGCATTTTTATGTTAATTCAGAATTATTATATAGCTGAAATGTCGCTTTTGTATCTTAAAACTGCCATACATGTTTATGTGTGCATAATGCAGTTTATATACCTACTTACGTGCAAACCAATATTTAATTGTAGTTTTTTAATTTAATCAGTAATTACAACTTTTTTAAAGTTTCTCGCTATAGTAGGTACACTACAGTCATCTCTAAGTTATCGAGTATGGTATACAGTAATTAGTAAAGTATATGCCAGCTATTTTTTAACCTTTCTCTCTATAAGGAAAACAAGGAACAAGGATATTCTGCGTGAGTGACTGAATTTTCCCCATGGTTTTCTGTCATTTATCAGATAATTCTTGGTCAATTTACGACTGACGAGCGATAGTTATGGTAAAGGCTTCCTGAGATATGTACATTTTTAACACCTTTCTGTCGAGAAAATCGATTAAGTAGTATCTGCTTTCTCTGTACCAGGTTTTTTCTAATTATTATTTGTCCAAAAAAGGGATAAACACATCAGAAACGTGGCCTCAGTTTACCTAAGCCAGTTTCATTTTATATTATTATCTTTGCTCACATATCTTGTTCCCCACATATTCTCGATTAACCTAAATATAAATTGCGATGCCTTACCTTCTTGTTTTTAAACATTTTTCAGCCACTTATATTCAAAACATAACAATAAAATATAAAAAACATGCGAACTGTCCTAAAAGGCGTAGTATTCACGCGTGGGCAGAAGAGGACAAGAAGAAGGAAAATGGTGCCCTTCCCAATCCACAAGGTTCCCATTCCCTTTGCAGTTTGCGTCATTTTCTCAATCGTAATTCAGGAGTATTATCAGAACATATTGAGTGACACAGAAATTAACACTGGTCACAACATTTTTGACAACCACCTCTTACACCGGGTGCTAGTCTAGTACCACAACGATGTTAGAGGTAAATTCATTCAGCATATTCGCTCCTTCATATTCATCACAGCGCACCCGCACAGCCCAGTGCTCAGTCGGTTATTATTTTTGTCTGCGGCATCGTCGTCTGACAAGGGTTATTTTAGTTAATTAACGGGATACAAAAATTGATAGATAGCGGAAAATTAGCATATAATTTCAACATCTTCTTATATCTCTGTTTACAAGGAACGCCGCAGCACGCCGTATATGGCAGCAGTAGCGTATGCCTGACTTCCCCTCCCTCTGGCCGAGGCCCCACGACCGAGCAGCCGAGGCGCATGCGATCCTTCCCCGACAAGAAATGTTTCTCAGCAGTTGCGTGTAGGTTCTTGGTGCGCGTGGATTGTGACTAAGAAACTGGCAGCTTAAGTCTCAGGTATCGAGCATAGTGACCAATAAATAAAATTCGAACTCGTAACAACAGTTTTTAAGTTACAATGAGTGATACTAACCCCACAACGCAAAGTATAGCGGACTATTTAGCCCAGTTACTGAAAGACAAGAAGCAACTAGCAGCATTTCCAAACGTCTTCATCCATGTTGAGCGACTTCTTGACGAAGGTAAGCAAAAGATGAAGACAACAATGTTGAGTGTTGTGATTCATGGTTATTTATCATCGTGATGGAATGCATGCTATGATAATGACACTGTTCTTCGGATGAATCTTTGGCTAAATCCCTCACACTTCTAAAAATCTACTAGTGACACGGCAATAGAAGCTACGAAATATATATTTTTTTTGTACTGTCGTTATTCGTGTGTCTGTTTAGCACGTGCTTGTTTGCACTTAGCACGCAATACTTAAATTATTGTTTCGGATGGTCAATGTTATCAATTTTGCTCATATGTACATATTACCTGCACCCAATTACAGTTCTCGGATAAACAAATTAGGTGCCGTGTGTACAATAATTAACATTACCTGACGATATGTCTTCAACAGCGAGCGAGTCGCGAAAATAATTCTTCTAGTTTCTTCAATGAAACGCAACAATGCCGTCAATTCATTAAGTACATTTCAAACCGCTCCCACGAAAGAAGACATTTGCCCCTTGCTTTGCGGTCGGTCAAATTGACCGCCTCCTCTTCCCATCTCCCATGGACCGTTTCCTTCAGCACTCCCCTGCACCCCTCTTCTTTGCTGGTCTGCATTCCAAAGACTTGACTGCAAGATTCGGGCAGCCATCTTGCAATATTTATCTCATCTCTACAAGTCGGCAGCGGCTCGACAGGTTCTTTTCAGACGCGCCATGCGCAGGCAAACGTATTTTCTCCTCCAAGGCTCGTCTACAGACTGTAGATCGAGGAGATTTGACTTCTTTCTCGTCCTTTTTATCCTGGAGTCGGAACGAATCTCAAACGGCAAGCCGTTCGAAAAAAATAGTGGGAAATGGTTAAAAACAAAAATGTCACCGTAACAACCATTGTTTTGTCAGAATGTTCTTGCGAAGTCATTATTCTGGTCATGTTACAGAATGTTCTCCCTAATTATCTTCAAATACAGTAGACCAGTTTTAAAATACAGTCCCACCGCCGTAGTTTGTGTCGAAGGCAAAGCAGATCAGAATTTACCTGCAGGTGACAAATCAATGACGTTTCCGCTGTCGGATAGTACATTTTAAATGTTTCAATGAGTGGGCTATCGAAACGCTTTTTTAATTTTGAAGGTTCCGGACCGAATGCTGAAAGTAACTTTGGTCTGCTGTAGACCTATAGGAAACTGGAAAAGTTGTGTGGGCAACAAGTCTCCGTTACGGTACATATATAAAGCTTTACTGTTTAGTCAAACATAAAGGTGCCAGCTAGTGCTACGTTGCTAACCCATATAATTCAATATTATATGCTTAATCAGCAGTGCCAGATTTGGCACTGCGCTAACCTCAAACTGAGTTTGTTCAAAAGAGCGGTACCTACCTAGCTAAAATGAAACTTTTGGGCTGAATTACAGGTGCATTCTTTCGTACGCAATATCATATTTACATTTTTTCAGATTTATATCATATCAGATGTTCATGCTTACTAGAGCATGGATATATTTTGATCGTATGACTCAGATTTCTGTTCTTGACGCGTAATCATCGACACCGACATTCATTTGCGCGTGCCTACGATATTCGCACGGCATCCTTGTCTTGGCCATTGACCGTCCTTTGGGTCTTCCTATCACTGCAAATCAACACCATCCTCAGGCAACATGTGTTCGTGGTCATTGTCTACACACATACACTATTCATAGCAAATACATCGTTTCCCATAACCTGGTTTTGCAAGCCAGGTGACAGAATTAATCCAACAGTAATGTTTGTGAGATTAATAGTAATGCTCGTAAAAGGGGTTAGGCTAGCATAGGAATGTTCGTATATCTACTAGCCACCTGGAAGTCAAAATGCGTACAAGTCAGATATTGAATCGTGATTTCGTCCTAATTCAAATCATGATCCATGGTTTTTTGGGAAACTGACCGGTGGGGTTCATATTGCCAGGAAATTTTGTCAAAATCTATCGATAAAGTGATATTTGATGGGCCGATGGTGAACGCGCCGTAAGTAACTCTGCATTTCCGGGTCATATCTCTTTCGATTTGGGTCGTGAAGATGATAATTTTATTTGAAGTTAATAGCTATGTGTGGGAAAGGGCGGATAGGGATTGGTCCACAGCGTCTTTTTACTGGTACTTGGCGCCGAGCGAACAATGTTACAATAATAATTATAGCCATTATAAATTATAATTTAATCTAAACGAACAGTTATGGAGAACGGTCATCGTTTGTTTGTTTCACCTAACGCTTCTTTGGTTTGACACAAACATATCTGAGGGTCTAAATATTTTTTCTAATTTGAAGGTAGTACCTACCTATATAGGTATACTTATATCACAGTATTTGTTTCATAGGTATTCTTGGTGCTCCAGCTCGTAGCGTTTGAAAAATTACGAACTACCTATGTCTTGTAAATTGTAAAACATAGTTTTGTTCTGGGGAGAAGAGGTCTTCAACAATGCATGACATTTTTTGTACACAACACATAGGTCAATTAAAATAACTGCTGAATTACGAGTGCTCCACTCGAGGGTCTCACATTAGCTACTTCATTA
Organism: Lednia tumana; assembly: GCA_003287335.1. NCBI lineage: Eukaryota > Metazoa > Arthropoda > Insecta > Plecoptera > Nemouridae > Lednia > Lednia tumana. The sequence goes on from QKMV01000542.1 coordinate 18,753, forward strand.
ATTGGTGCCGAAAAAATGAAAACAAAAAAATGATATAAATTATTAAAAATTGGGTTAATGTGTTTCGGGTGTCTTCTACCTTCTAATAGCTTTACTTAAATGAGATACAACCACACAAGTTTAATTTACTTGGTATCTCTACTCATTCATTATGCTATCAGACTTGGTAAACGCTTTCTTAATCGTGATTTACTATAACCATCGATCGATACTGCAGAATTTCTGTTTTGTACTCTAACTCGAGTAAACACCACTGTATGTGTTGACAATCGTCATAAATTCGACCCCCATCAATCATCGCATGTGGTAAATAGTACTACACCCATCCCATCTCCTATTGGTGGCACTGGCCTATGACCCAGACTACGTCATGAGAAACCCAGTGACCAATCTAATAGATTCACCCTTGGAATTGGTGTATACTTCGTACATGGACATGGGCATAATGAATAATATGCTATCTGATCTTATTATAGGTTTTCAGATACTACTTTCTAGTTTCTACCGAATTACCATAGAAAACTTTGGGCAACCTGACCATTATTTCTAAACAATTTACATTGCGTTCATTTATTTGTAACATATGTTCGTTATATTATGCTAATATTGTCGCAGCTATGTGCTTCGTAAGGACACACATGCTGGTACTGGTACGTAGTAACTCTAGTAACCGGAGGGATGGTTCCTAATGCCCCAAACACTGTTAACCGCGTGTTTTTCTTATGTCATGCCCAGACAATGCAAGCCGTGATGGCTTACTCTTTTTTGATCTAGACGCATGAAGGAGTGGTCTTCGAAATTGTGTACATAGATTTCCGTTGGTTTGTAACCATAATAAGATCTCATAACCTGACCTCTCATTTTCAAAACTAAAGGCGTGAATATTTCGTTAGATCCGTTAGTCTCATGTCCTTGGCATTAGTTTTGGCCAATCACTTTCGCTAGAATTTATATTTTTAGGTAGGTAAGTTACGCTTTAATCTGAGAAGTTAAGGTACGTATACCGACACTACATTTTTTATTCATACAATTTGTTCATTGTTCCGTTGACCGAGTTTTTCCAGTCTTGTGATCACGAAGTTACATATTTATGAAACGTAAGGTACTGCGTGTATTCGTATAGGAATGATGATATTATATTAGTATTATGCGTAGCTGCTGGTGTTACTATAGTATTATAATATTACGAACTCTCACGCAGCCAAGATTGATATCGTGGGTGTAGGAGTAAGACAATGATTGTCTTGGGGCTTCTTTTGCCCTTCATTTTATAGTTTACCGTGAATAAAGCCAAAGAACGTTCGTGATGATGGAATGCTTCGTTCGTTTGCCCTGTCACGACTTTTCCTGGACTGGAGGCTTCATTTATGCAGACCGCAAGAGGCTAAGTGCACGGCCAAAACAGCATTTTGATTTAAGCCTGCAGGGATGTTTCCAACAATTTCACACCACCAGTCCTCCTGTCCCATGCAATGCAGTCAACCAGATCCGTTCCGGCAGGTATCGGGTTTGATCACACTAGCACTTGTTGCTTACGTCTATTGTGCGTCCCCCTTTCTATCGTCTTGGGTGTATACCCTCGTTTCACGTAAGGGAAAGGGATGCCATGGAACGGCCAAAGCTACAGGTGTAATTTTAACTGGCGTATTTCTCAAAACATCGACTGCGTAAAGCGAACAATAAAGCACGAAATCTTTTCCGAATAGAGTTGATAGAGCGGTATGCATTGTGATGGAAATATGAAACCAACCTGCCAAACTGCTATACAAGCATATTGTAAAAATATTGGACAATAGTAGACACGTTTCATTTCATGCCACGTGTGATTGGGCAGTATTTTTGTCAGTGTCAATGTTCCTGGGGGCGCTGAAAGAATAACCGAGAGATTTGCATTTTTGGCACCGTAACGAATGGCTGGTTCGCAATAGACTTTGATAGCCAATGACGTTCTTGTTGTGTACCTATAACCTCTGCTATACAGAATATTAATGTCAACGAAATTGGCTACCCAAGTGGACTAAAACGTGTAACATTAGCGATTTCACGTTGATAATTGTGTGTTAGTATTTTGAGTTTCTATTCTAGTGCATTCTTGTTTTTCTATGTTTCGTATGGAGTATTAATGAACCGAATAATTGCATTTATATCTCAAATTAACCGTAGGAAACAATTAGTCTCAATTTTAAACGTCTCGATTATTTTATCTAAAGTCTGAATCTCTATCATTTGTTGTGGTTTGCGTACTTGAATTAGTGAACAAACTGTTGTGGTATATTGAGTTATGGATACAACTTCCATGACTAAATTAGTTTCCAACTTCCAATTATATTTAAATCGTATTCAATTACCTGAAAATTCTTTCGCTTGTACCATCTCGATCAAAATGTGTTAGCGCAGAGAAAAGTAAGCCCCTTGTTTTTCCGTCATCGTGACGTACAGTACCTATGCATATTCATTTGATCTATGGATGGATGTGGACTATGGAGGTACATTAGTATAACTTATCAAGATCGTGGTAGCTTGAGAAGACGCCATCACTTGGACGCTTGGCCATATAAGGGAGAGTATGAAGAAATATTTCGACATGAGACTATTTTATTACGTGTATCATATTGACGGACAATATACCTAGCTAAGATTACCTTTGTCTTTGCGTAGAGTTGAAGAACTTCCAAGTTCCGCCCACTCCCTGACCATAAAAATACGCGACGGTTTGAGACTCTATGAACACGCATGCACGAGCGTTTAATTGCAGTGCAAACGAATAAATCATATAATA
>QKMV01000543.1:0-21500 GCA_003287335.1 Lednia tumana
GGGCAAAGCACCTCGTCGCTGTACCAGCACGTGGAACAAGCTGTCCACTCCATGCATTTCGAAGGTATGACATCATCCATCGCGAACATAAAACCGGGGCAGAGGCGACTGGGGAAACCCTGCCGAATTTCAGTTTGTTTTAATTACTGCAGCTAAACCAAAAACAGCAAGAACACCAAACTTGGTTAACTCCAAGAAAATCTAGCTGGCTTACTAAAAAAATTAGTACAAGTTTTTTATATTGATCATTCTTTTAAAAACCCGATTTAAGTTAAAAAAAGTGATGAAACCGCCTGAAAATCAGGGTGTTTTAAATTTTAAATTTTAAACATTTCCCAAACATTTTTTTTAAAAAGCTAGCTGAATTCTCTCGGAGTTAACCAAGTTTGGTGACTGCCACTTATAGTTTAGCTGCAGTAATTAAAACAAACTGCAAATCTGATGTGTTTTTTATCCTGCGTCTCTCTTTACCTCAAGTCACTGCACAACACGCACAATTTACGAGGCTGTAGAATTAGAAAAACGTCCCAGAAACATGAACAATCGAGATGACTCACAGTCACTTCACCTTCCCCATGCTTGGAGCCAGTCATTGCCAAGATACTAGTGATTCCCAAAGACCAGATATCACAGGGGTGTTTAACAGACATAACAGACATTGTTGTTTGAGTTTACGGTTGCGCTCTCTGGTAAAACAGTTGTTGGCCCTAATAAGAGCCGGAAAACTGGAGGCCGACGTTTCGACGGCGATGGCGCCGTCATCTTCAGGACTGACTCGTCGGGGGTGAAGCCTCGATTTTATATACCGTTCGAGTGGCACGGTGGTTGGTCCGGGGTGGTGGTCCCTTTTGAGCGGGTGGTTGCTCGTCTCGTGTGATGGGCGGGGCCGTCATCTGGCGTGCCTTTCTCCAAGGCGACGTGGCACAGCTTTCTCCCCGCGGTGCTTGGGTCGGCGTCAGGGGAAGCTTGGTCGTCACCAGAGAGCGCAGCCGTCAACTCAAACAACATCAACAACGCCTCTCAAAGCCTTCGATCATCCAATGTAATTTTATTGTATTTTCTACTTACTTATATAATGTTTATTGACAGAAAAGATGCAACCATGAAATTATCTCAAACATTTTGACTGTGGTTTTTTGGCTGTAAAATGAATAAATAAGTAAACAACAGCCATGGCCGAGGTTTTACCTGCGATACGTCTTCAGTGAGGTCCACGATTCGGCGCACGAGTGCCTTGGCGTCCAGCGCAGCCTGCTTGTCTGCAACCAGCGCCGACACTCGACGAAGCTCCGCCTCCAGCAGCTCTGTCTTTTTCAGCGCCTGCCGGAGTCAACAGCGTTGCTTTGTTGTTAGAGTACCAGGGATCCTTTTGTTTTGATACTTTTCATGCAAAATTTTCATCAGCTACAGTTTGTACTGTGAGAGAGCATACTGCATTACACTCACAAAATAGACTCTCTAGCCATACCTTCCTGTGTTAATTGCCACCATCGTCCCTGGCAGAAAATTATGCTCTCCCTGTAAATAGAGTGTAGTCTGTACAATGTGAGAGCACACTGCGTTACACATAAAATAGGCTATCTAGCCATACCTTCCTGTGTTAACTGTCACCATTGCCCCTGGCACAAAAGTATGCTCTCCCAGTAAATAGATTGTATGTTTGCCTGTCTGTTGTCTCAACTTTCACTGTAGAGGTGTTTGAACTCACAGCTGAAAAGCCGCCACGCTAACACAGAAACAGGAACCAAGCGTGATTTTGCTACTGAGTGTGAGAGGTCGCGTACCTTGGTTGCTTCGGGTCCGGTGAGAGCCACGATGCGGCGGATACCCTTGGCGATGGCCTCCTCGCTGGAGATGACAAAGTCCCCGATGTGTCCCGCTCGCAGCAAGTGTCTGCAAACAGTCGGATGCACGCACAGTTAACACCGATTAGCGCGACTTGACAAAGAGACCAAGTAACCTTCATCAATGTAAAATGATGCTTCAGGATCCAACAAAAATTACGATGACATGTTACAAGGAAAGGAATTTTCAGAATTAATTGGCAAACCTTACAAAAATTTCTGCAATGTGGCAAAGACTGGAAATAAATTGAGAGAAAATAGGAGGGAGAATGACTCCCTAGAGACGAAATTGGTGAAAGTGATAAAACTTGGGTCGATAACGTTCGAGCATAAGCCGTCTTCAGAGTAGATTTGAACGAAACGTCTGATATATATTAGTGGTCATTTCTACTCATGAGACAACTCTACTTTAGTCCTCTCTCTCAAGACGGTTCATGGCAAAACGTTATCTACCATATACAATCTCAATCACTTTTACAAATTTCTTCTCTCTCTATATTCAGTTGCATACCCTCTTCAATCTTCTCAATATCGACAAATCTTAGCAACTTGCAAACGCTGAGTATTTTTGGTGTTTAAATACACTGCTGTGCTGGGTAATTTCAGTCAAATCATAAAGTGTTACAAAAAAATGTTAAGGTTAAACCAGCTACTCAATCTGAAAATTTTGAGGTTAGTTTTGAAGGTTCAACTGTTTTTTCGTGGGTAGCACAGAAATGCAAATTCGTAGATCAAGTCAGTGGCCCAGAAATAATTAAAAATGCGCGGTATTTGAAACGCTCTCGTCACAGTTCAGTGACGATCGAGCCTTTGCCTTTGCATTTATTGCCAACCAAGTTTTGTCAAAAAATGCTGACTCAACAATTTTAGATCGCCTAAGAAAGTAAGCAGGAGAGGTGAAGATAAAAGTGTAACTTAGGTCACCCCCAGTGCTTTTTCCGTATTTTGACCACCTGAGGCAAAATGACCTCTCAAATATCATGTTTTCTGTTGATTTTTGCTAGGTATATTTTGATAATATTTAACAGACAAAGGAAAACACTTTTGGAAAAAAAGCTTGGCAGAAGACGTACGTTACATGTTCATCTACAAATCTCTTGCTTCCTATCATACGTTATCTTGAACGTTTGAGTCCGCATTTGTCGGCAGAAACGTGAGTGTTTTCCTGTGCGGCTTGCAATGTTTAAGCATTGGCGCTACGTTGAGGTAGAAAGGAACCTTGAGGGTTACAAATGAGGTCAACAAACGAAAGCAGGCAAAACGTTAGACTCACGTGCCGCCGCAGAACTCGACGGAGGTCTTGGTGCCGAGGTCGCTGTCCGGGTTGGCCTCGAGCTGTTCGACCGGCACGCCCACCGACACGACTCGCACCGGATCCGGGTAAGTCTCTCCGAACATCGCACGCAGGCCCTTGATCTGGCCGACGAGGGGAGAAACAACGTAACGTTACGCGTACTTATTTTGTTATGCACCACTTGGCAATTTATACCAACAAAACACTGTGTGTCGCCCGGAATAAGCTACCGCCGGCAAAGCACTTACTCTTATTTCTCATTAAAAAATGTCCATTGATCAAACTTCTGCATTGATCTACTCGAATTTTTTCAATAATTTTTTTTTTGTGAACAAGTACTCAATTGATTGGGCTTAAGAACTATGCTGATCAAAGCTAGTAGTGAGCCTCTGCCAGTAAACGCAAAAGATTTCAGCTCAGTCCGAAATTCGGTCCGGCCTGTGGAGAGCCAACGGAAAGATACAAAGAAACAAACAAAAATAGTCACGTGCCATGAGAGTTTGAATGAGACACTTTGCTAACTCACTCCAATTATACTTTGAGAGGCAAGAAAGGATACAGTACGCAAAGCCACAAAACAAACAAATCTCTCGACCCTGCCGAACGTACCTTCTTGGCGACGGCCAGACGCGACTCCTTGGCGTAGACGACTTCGTTGCGTTTGATCACGGAATTGGTCTCGGCCTCCGTTGCCTTCACCTGCGCCACCGTCATCGCTCCTGCAATGCACGAGGTCCGAGTTCAGACAGTTTGCTCCATTTGCAACTTGCAAACACTACGCAGCTGTGGCCATGCTAGGCAGAACACTGCGATTGCGTTGCAAATTCGCGGCAAAAAGGTTTTTCCTGGACGGAATAATGATTCTCTCAAAGTTTATTATAAATTTTAATGATGTAAATTCAATCAACCACCGGATATATCCTTAGCTTCAACTAAAATATCTTACTATTATGGTTATATGGGGATATTGGAGTAAAAATTCAGCTAACAATGTATTACACAGGAATAGTAAAGGTTTCTACGATTATTACCGTCATCTGACAACGTCGGAGTTACCACCAAAATGACAGCGTTTAATTAGCAACAGGAACACTAGCGCCAATGCGCCGTCTAGGCCACCTGTAAAGTGGATTCAAATGTCGTTGATGGCAATGGTAGCGGAGGTAGTTGCTATCTAGATGAATGCATATTTTCTGGCTTGAATGCAACACAGGGAAAGGTGTGTGAACGCAAGGACCTGCCGTTACATAGGAACATTAGATCGTTAGGGGGGGGGCGGTATCCCGCTGAGACGTACGCACCCTTGTTGGTGAAGTCGAAGCGCATTCGGTCCGGAGCCACCAGCGACCCCATCTGGTCCGCAACGGTTCCCAGCACCACGCGGAGCGCAAAGTTGAGCACGTGCGTGCCGGTGTGGTTGTTCATGATGTAGCGTCTGCGCGCAAAAAGGGGACGGCTGGGTCAATCATGGGGTCTCGGCAAAAAACCAGTCCTCGGGAACGTTCGGACCCGTAGCTATGAAAGAGTACCTACTTGGAACCAATTGGCCAAAATTACTTGGCCAAAATTTTGCACTACTGGTGATTAAAACAATTTCTTGCTGTTGTTTTGACAAACTGAAACTTTACTTAGAGCTAAAATCTTTGATTTTCCGAAAAGTCTCTTAAATACGTAAACCTAATTGCCATCACCAATTTAAGCGTATGTTTTACCAATTTTTCTGAATAGAATATAACAAATCTTTTTGAAAATATCTCGGAGCTAGCCCGTGACAAACATTGTGTTAAAACTTCAAAGGCATTGTGTTCCTCGATAATGCACTCTGCTTCAAGATATTTTCGGCCCTAAAAACCTCTATCTCTGCGTATCAACTACTTTTACGACTGTTTTAAGGGACAAAATTAACTCAAAACGGAGCGCGTCACTGAGAAGCACGATGCCTTTCGGCAACCACGGTCTGAAGGCTTCCTCTACACCAAAAATCTTGTTCCGTGTTTATACTAAATGGGAATTTGACTTTTCCGTGAGGGAATTTTGTCGTAAGCGCGGGCAAGTTTGCGAGCGTTGGCGTGGTTACCTGCGCGAGGTGTCGAGATGCAGGGCCACCTTGTCTCCCTTGCGAAGGGTTCCTTCCACCGACCCGATGTGGAGCACGTATCCGCCTCGAACCTGCACGTTCTTCACCGAGAACTCCACGCCCTGTCGACCAGTTGCAAAAGCCATAAAACCTTTTCATTTAAGCCATTCAACTTTTGAGCAGCCACCTAGGTTAATTTACAGTGAAACCTCGTGTCAAACCAGGCCTATTTGTAAGGAATGCATGCGTTATCAAATCCTTTCTCCTTATCTAAGGACTTATTTCCAAAAAACTGATTTATAAACTGGGTTTGCACTTTGCATGCTTAGAAATCCAGATAATAAGTTTTTGTAGATTTCTTCTCATTCAAAGCCAGTTTATAAATCAGTTTTTTTGGACAGTGTTAACGTTTCGGCTTGACTTTGCCACGTGTTCGGCTGGGATTGGCCCGAGCGTTTGGCGGAGTGAATCTCACCTCGTCGCCGAGCTTGACGAGGAATCCCTCGTCGAAGGTCTGCCCGCCCTGCTCGGCGTAGAAGCACGTCTTGTCCAGCAGCACCCCGCACTCCTGGCCCGGCGTCACCGCGGCAACAAACTGCTTGTTGCAACGCAGCGCTATCACCGTCGCCTCCACCGGAGAGAAGTCTGCCGAGTAAACAGGTAACCATTTCACGTCACATGGCCGTTTTTGATTCGAGTCTTCTAGAGAGCTAAGCTCCTCTATGCAAGTATATTATTATGATGCAACTCATGATTTTAATGTTACTAGGGCTTCGCCATAAGGCTTTATAAAGACGCGTTGCTGGATGGGCGTAGTATTTCTTGGCCTTGGAAAGATTCACCATTTACAATACAGATCTTTGGCCTATAGATTGCGACAAAGTTCCATTAACTCTATAAATACCACAAAAACGCGAATTCCAGGAAAACAAATGAACCAACTGCGCTCAAAATTGTATCACATCTACATTGACACCTTGCAAAGATATTCTGCAAGTTTCATTGAATTAGGCACAGCCAATTGCAATTCGGACAGCAGACTAATTGGCGAAAATGTCGATACAATTATGAAAAATTTATTGTAATGAGAATTTGAGGAAATAATTTTCATGGATTGGGCTCAAAAAGTTAGCAGGTCTAAGTTCAGAGAAAACTAAGGTTCCCTGAAATTTTTATTGAAATTGGTAGAGGCCTCGGCAAACAAACACAAGGAAAAGGAAAAAAAAGAAAAAAAAAACTTTCCCATTGGTACGATTGGGTATCAAGTGGGCGTAAACGGCACGTTTTCAGCAGCATGACAAATTTTGAGTTCTTAGAGTGACACAACCGAGCCAAATAATAACACACAAGAAGATTAAAAGGACATTTGTGATCCAGAAACAATTTTCTGTCCGTAAACAGTATAGAAAATGCAATCTCGGTGTGAGGAGATTTCTCTATACTAGTCCTCAGTGTCAAGTAATCTTTGCCAGAAATAGCTGGGAAAGGTAAAATCCAAAACCAATCGTAAAAAATATACCAGGAGACAGCAAAAAAACCAGAGAATTATGAAATTCTTTAGACTCGTTTCTAATTCCTAGTCTTGGCACTTGTTTAAAAAAAAAACTGTTTTACAAATTGGGTAAAATTTCGAAGTCCACTAATTGCCATTTTTACTCAGTTTGTAAAACATCTGTTTGTTAAGCTGGCGAATCAGGAGGCAGCATGTCCTTTGCTCACCATACTCGGTGACGGGTCCCTGCGTGCGCGCCTGGTACGCGTACTTGGCGCTGTCGTTGGTGGGCGGCACGGCGGCGGTCTGCAGCTCAGTGATGGCGTGCACGTCCAGGTTGACCGTGTCGTCCAGACCGGCCGCCTTGCCCTGCGAGGCGATCACCGCAGCTCGCTTGGCGGCGTCGAAGCCCTCGGCATCAACCGACAGGCCGCGCTCCTCGGCCATCAGCGAAGTCAGGTCGGCCGGGAAACCGTACGTGTCGTACAGCCGCCACGCCACGTCGCCGGGGACAACCTAAGGTGTTGTTAAACGGTGGTTTCTAAAGCCATGTTTATTTATTGGTTCACGGTTTTCTTCGGTTGTACCCTGTCGATAAGAAGTTTCTTCACTTCTGGAGATGGCGAAGCGAGCTTCGTCAAAACGTCGAGAAGAAACGTCTTCTATATACAGAGCACAACCGAATAAAATCAGAACCAACCTTTAGGCGTTGCGTCGCGGGTATTTCAAGGACCTGTCTTCTTTTGTGAGAATTTTTATGGGATGGGAAGGAGCAAAAAGGCTCCATCTAGCTGTAAGGTTCACAATATTCTCCTGATTTAGTGGCACACCTGGCATAGTGTTTACATGTCGTAGACATTGCAAATTCACCTGCTCATCTATTTGCCAGTTATTTGGATACAATGGCAAGGAACCTAGAAAACCGTGAAAATCACACTGAGAAAAAACAAGTTTTAAAGAAACCTCGCTTGATAAATGCTAAGTTACGAAAATCCCCCCACCTGACATTGATTGGCGTACATGATCCGAGAAGACTGATTACAATCTCAACCATGTACACCCAATTTTTGCACAAAAAAGTGAAACGTCCAAGTATAAATACATTTTCCACCGATAAATTTAGCAACATTTTTCTCTTTTAATTACGCAACTTACTTTGGACCACACATGGATCTCACATCGCACGTGTGAAGGACGATCGCAAAAGATGCGACGAGGAGGGATGCAATTCTATACGAAATGGGACACGGTTTTCGCATCTTAACTTCTAAATCGGTTAACATGTTCTAGTTTACTACTCCAACTTTTGCGATTCATCCCGTTTCTATGTGAGTTGAATTTCAATTGAACATAAACAGCACAACAACACTCAAAGAATACATCAGACGTCATTGTTCGTTTTCGGCATTAATGAAATTTTCAGAAGAATGTTGATATTTTAAAGTGACATAACCGAGCCAAATAAGTTGACGAAAAAATATATTTTGTTGTCCAGAAACAATTCTCTGTCCTTAAAAATGTTGAGGATGCAGCGCTCATTTTGCATTTTATTCTGGTCTTAAGAGTGGAATATGTTTACCCATTCGCTGCCGAGTTTCTACTGGCTCGAATAGCTGACTGGACTGGGAACATTTAGCCGAAACATCGAAGTTACTTTCAAATCTATCACATTTCCATTAGGTCAACATTTTTACAGAAGATAGTTCACTCCTTTGCTACCAGAATTTCGTAGAAAAATCGTAGCTCCAATCTGAAACTTATCGATGATCCAAGAAGGCGCGGGACATTCGAAACGAAGAACGCGTATGGGCGCGCGTAGCACGGCGGCTAAGAACGCCTATGTACCCTCGTAGCAGTGGAAGAGTTGAGAGGCTCCCGGGACGCTCACCTTGCAGTCTCCGAGACGCTGGATGGTGCGGTTGAGAAGGTTGCGGCCGCGGGTCAGCGTCTTCAGGAACTGCTGCTCCTCCTCGTTGATGGTGTCCATGATGCCTTGCGGGTCTTTGCACAGCTGCAACACACGGGCCAGGGATGTAAAGCATGCCAATTCACACGCATACACTCCATTTACTGGCAGAGCATACTTTAACCCCGGGGATCGGGCGGCAGGTAACACAGGAAGGTATGAGAACCTGGATTTCTGAATGGAAGCTTTAACCGTTAAGCCAAGGTTGGACGGAAAGCAAAGCAGGAAATACGTGCAATCCGAGATACCGAGATAGGAATCTGTGACCTCTCGATTAGCAGTCGAGTGCTCTGCTGCTGAGCTGAGGCCGCTCACCCTACTCGGCGAGGCGTGGAGAATGTGCACCCGATTATTAAAATCAATTCAAAAATACCGTTGAAATCCCAAAAGAGAACCTCGAGTAAGCAGGTATTTTTGAAGTGATTTTAATATTATTCAAATTAATACAAGCCATGTGTTTGTCTTTAAATTTGTTATCCTTGTCGAGTACATGGTCAGTTCAGCGGTAGAGCACTCGACTGGTAATCGAGAGGTCCCAGATCAAATGCACGTTTTTCAGGCTTCGCTTTCCTTTCACAGGAAGGTACGGCTAGAGAGTCTATTTTGGGGGTGTAACGCAGTATGCTCTCTCACGGTGTAGACTGTAGTGCAGTTAACACAGGAAGGTACGACTAGAGAGCCTATTTTGGGGGTGTAACGCAGTATGCTCTCTCACAGTATAGATTGTAGTGCAGTTAACACAGGAAGGTACGACTAGAGAGCCTAGAGCGCCTAGTTAGCAAGCATCACACACTTATATGCAAATAGTGGATGAAAATATTCAAGCAAGCTAAGCATGTGTATTCAACTCTTGGGCCACTTTCTATTTTTCGGTTCGTTTGTGAGCCTACCTCAGCCGAAATGGAAAGTTCCACTGGCTAGAAATTTGAACCACCTTTGCGAACTACACCCGGTAGAACTGTAGAGTTTTAGCGGAAATAGGTCTATGAAAAAAAAATTATTTTAATAGCCAAGTTTCCCTTGTAGCATTTTTTATAAGACTATTAATTTTACGTCTACCATGCAGTGCCAATTCTAAGTCTAGTGCGTGGTGTTAATTCTTATTTCCACCGTGCTGTGTGGAATTACAAGCGTCGTGGCGAGAGTATAAAACGCGTGAAAACGCGGTCTCCTGTCGTACCTCCGGGAAGGTGTCCCCGAGCAGGTCCACGACGGTGTGCACGAGGGTGGCAAAGAAACCGGGCTTGGCTCCGAGCTTCTCTGTCGAGTATCGGACGGCCCGCCGAAGGATTCGCCGCAGAACGTAGCTGCAAACGCAACAGTTTTGTGAAGAGAAAAGTGTTGTTGATTACCAGTATCATAGGAGTATTAGTTGCCGAGTATTTTGATTCGATTAAATCCGTATGGGAAAATCTGGGTTAATCGATTATGGAAACGATAGATTGATGCTGCTTACCGTGATCGAAAGAGGCCAATTTGTTTTTTTCAACAAAAATTTCTTCCTTTTCAAATCACACAATAGTGTCTTTTTCCGATTCTTTCAACCCAAAATGCCAGCTTCATGCCTTTTTTGCAAACGTAGATCCGTTTTGCCGTTTGAGAGTTGTTGAGCTTTTTTGTTAAGGCAGGTCTGCCAAACATAATTTCCAAAATAAACCTACTTTCTAAGTTCAAAGTTATTTATTATCTATTATCTCTACGTCTATCTACATGTGTTATCTGTGGTTTATTTACGTTAATAAATCGACCAATAGCTGAAAGTCTTCCTTGTGAGATCTACCAATCATAATTCTTAAATTCGCTTCCGAAATGCCGTACCCTGCTTTGCTCAGTTGGTAGAGCAGTTGCCATGTAAGCCAGAGGTCTGGGGTTCGAGTCCTCAAGTAAGCAGGTACTTTTGAAGTGATTTTAATATTCTTCACGTTAATACTAGCCTAGTTAATGGCTTTAAGTTTGTAATCCTTGTCAGCTGAAAATCTAATTGATTTCTAATAGTCTATCTTCTCCGTTTTCGATGTGCCAACCCAGTTTGTAAATCATTTAGTTTCGTTTTATCCGAGACGGTAACCATGCCCGGCCCGGTTGCCCGGCAACGTACCCTCGGCCCGTGTTGTCCGGTCGTCCGCCGTCGGCCAGGGCCACCGTGATGGTCCGCGCGTGATCGGCCAGCACCCGATAGGCCATGTCCACGCCGTCCGCGTCCTCTGCGCCCACGCGGCCCGCGTACGCGCGAGCGCCCGTGCCGCGCTCGATTGCCGCAAACAGCGGCATGAACAGGTCTGTGTCGTAGTTCGAGCTCTTGTCCTAGGGAACGCACCTGTTAGGTTGGCCGTGGGATACTCGGGAGTCAGATTACGACCACGGTAACCAGCAGTTCATTTTGACGTAAGCTGACGTAGACCTCCTGGGCACGCTGGAGAGACGCCGAAATGAACCGGAATTGGTTGTAAAAATAGGCCCAAAAATTTGACGAAAATTAAAATCACTTCAAAAATACCTGCCTACTCGAGGACTTGAACCCCTTACTATATGCTTACATGGGAACTGCTCTACCACTGAGCTAAGCAGGGTTATGTTATTCACGTCCGGAATGTCATACATACCCTGCTTAGCTCAGTGGTAGAGCAGTTCCCATGTAAGAAAATGGTCCGGGGTTCGAGTCCTCGAGTAGGCAGGTATTTTTGAGGTAATGTGAATATTCTTCAAATTAATACGAGCCGTGTAAATCACTTCAAATTTTTAATCCATGGAAGGGTCCAAAAATGCTGTTCGGAACTAGCTGTACATGCAGCTTGAGATTTTTGCTACAAACTCGTAGAGATTCATGCCAAAAATGACCTATTTTCGATTTTTTCCCTAGCGGCACACCCACTGGCAGAGTCCTAGACATCCCAATTGTTTATCGGTCGTTGTATTCCAAATCCTCCCTTATTTTGTGGATCTTGTAAAGATTTTTGAACTGAGATCAAGGGTTTCTTTCCAATAGACAACATTCAAAAAGGCTTAATCCAGAGACAATAAGGACTTTTTTAAATGTAACTCCATAAGAAAAGCATTACACACACGATTTTAATCCTCTCTGGAATGACTTTTTGAATTTGGTCTATTCCAAATTTACTACTGAGTGTAACCACGAGCTACATCCCAAAAAGCTAAGAATAGATTGGGCAGGATTATCATCATCAACAGGTCAAGCTGTAAGTATCAAATGGTATCTGGGTCGAGTTTTAGATGAGGGATGACTCTATTTGGTAGATTTGGAATCATGTCATTCAGGTACAATATCAGGTAGAAATAGTGTAGATTGCAGGTGATAATGGTTTGCACTTTGCTAAAATGCATTTACAAATTTCACTTACTATTAGGTATATTATTAAAGAAGAAAGGTGGTGCAAATTACCAAAAGAAGAAAATTGAAAGCGCAGAGAAAAATGAGTTGTCGAGGATTCGGCATGTGCCCTCTTCAAGCTCGTAGAGAATCAAGTATTTTTAAATTTCCCAGTCGTTTATTTTAGCAAGTTAGATGGGCGCTTGTTGAATTGAGAAGAATAAACTTCAAAAACACTTGCCCTGGATGAAGCCTACAGTAAAGTTCGCGAAACGCTTGGAATTTGTTTGTTAGGAGTTCTTAGCAGAACCCAGTTAAATGGCAGTTTTTTTTTTAAACTAGTGCTAAGATTAACAAGAAGACATGAGTCTGAAAAAGTTGAGAAGTAACAACTTGCTTTTCAACATTCAAAGTTAGTTGTTTGCCGAAAGTTGCCAGCTCGCTCGCAATCCGAGCCCAAAGCTGGAGTCAGCGACAGGTACCTGAATGACGGAGACAAGCCGCTCGAAGCCCATGCCGCAGTCGATGTGTTTCCGCGGCAACGGGCGCAGGGAGGCGTCGGCCTCGCGGTTGAACTGGATGAACACGAGGTTCCAGATCTCCAGCACATCGGGGTCGTCCTGGTTGACGAGGTGAGCGGCTTCGCGGCCGCCGATGCGGTCAAAGTGCAGCTCGGAGCACGGACCGCACGGCCCTGTGTCACCCATCTCCCAGAAGTTGTCCTTCATTGAACCCGGCAGCACGTGCGATGGTGGGATTCTGCACGGGGAACGGAAAGATTTTGTGACTCTGTGGTTGAGAATCAAGCAAGCACTGGCACAGAAAGGGATGTTTTTGTTTAAGTTGACATTTTTTGAAGATAGATAACATTCAAAAAGGCTTATTCTAGAGTCAAAAAGGACTTTACAAAATGTAACCCCATAAGAAAAGCATTACACACATGATTTTAATCATCTCTGGAATGACTCTTTGAATGTGGTCTAGTGATTGAACGGACCACTAGCATTCCAGAGGCAATCAGCATTGTGGGATTTTTAACACCATAAGAAAAACATTGATCCCACAACATTAATTGCATCTGGAATTCCTTTTTTGTTTAGTCGTGGATGTAGATCTTGTCCAAAATAACCAGATTTGACTTGTCTGATTGTTAAGATACCTATTTCTGGCAATTTTTAAAAACTTATTTGCAGGTAATGAAAGCAAATATTTCAAAACAAAATTCTTTCACAGAGACAAATTATCACTTCTTGTAGTACTGGCACACCATTAGATTAATTATACTGTTATGAGGGAAACTATAAAAAGTAATAGAGTCTCGGCTACAATTCCGTTCTTACAGGTAGGATCCTACCTACTTAAATAAATCAATCTTTGCTTGCTTAGTAAGCTGTTGATCTCTGATAAAAAAACCTCACAACAATAGGGAGGCCGTATCTACCCAAGCTTGATCCAGATCTGCTTGCACTCCTCATCAGGCTCGAGTCCAGAAGCCTTGTCACCCCCAAAGTAGGTGACATAAAGCCGGTTGCCAGGGAGGCCACAAACGTCGGTCAGATATTCCCAGGCCCATGTGCAGATCTCGATCTATAAAATTACAATTCGTATGTAATTGACTTCAAAAGATTCCACATGATTTACATCCTAAAATCTTATCTCACCTTGAAGTAGTCGCCGAATGACCAGTTGCCAAGCATCTCGAAGAAGGTGTGATGGTAGACATCCTTACCAACGTCGTCCAGGTCATTGTGCTTGCCGCCAGCACGGATACACTTCTGTGTATTGGCTGTACGAACCCATCGAGACATGTCACTATTTGGATCGACGGTGCCCAGGAAGATCGGTTTGAACTACGAGCAAGAGAAGGACTTGTAGGGATTTGAGAGTGCAGTCATTAGCATTTGTATGGAATTGTCCACATGGTTACCTGATTCATGCCTGCATTGGCAAAAAGAAGAGTCGGGTCGTCCAAAGGAATGGTAGACGAGGAATGGACATATTCATGCTTCTTCTTCTCCATGAAGAAATCCAAGAAAGACTTCCGAATTTCCTTGGCGGTAAGTGACTTGCTCATCTTGCCGTTTAATCGCTCTGCAGTGGTTGAAGAAATCCTGGCCAAAAAGTTTTGAGGTTAGCTTTACGTCCAAGCATATGGTCCTTTACAACATGCGATGTTTCAGAGATAATGTCACTACATTTCGAATGGAAGATGATTAATTTATTTATCAAACCATTAAACTAGCAGTATCAAGTCAAAATGATCTATTTATGAGAATAAATAAAGAGTAATTACAGCTGACGTAGTACGATGACCCCACAGACAGACAGCTGCACGTGTGACCAACCAATGGGATTTCTCCTTCCTCTTGCAAACGTCAACGTGTTGCTCAACTTTACGTCAGTTCGGACCAGACACACCTCCTTATCATCGCATTCTAGAGATGCACGATCTTGGAAATTGAGAAATATCTCGTTAGACTAGTTATACATATTAGGAAAGTAGATTAAAGTGACAAGATGGGCGACACGACTGGGCTTTCGAATGCCGAAGCAAAGGAGATCTGCAAGCAGCCTGATCCTTCGACTAAGGTCAGTTTCCAACCTACAGGATGCTTCAGGAATGTGCTCCGTGTCCTAGTTTTCCTCGAGCACTCAATCCACGAAATACATGGTTTTAAAACTCTTAACCCTTGTTTTCTAGGATTTCATCTTCCAGCAGACGATGTACAGGATCAAAGACCCGCGACGCTCGCTGGAATTTTACACCAATGTGCTCGGCATGCGGCTGCTCCAAAAGCTAGACTTCCCCGAGATGAAGTTCTCACTCTATTTCATGGGTTATGAGAACCCGGAAGACTTCCCCACCGACCCTCGTGAACACACACAGTGGACATTTTCGCGCAAAGCTACATTGGAGTTGACGCAGTAAGTAACTTACCAAACTCAAGATTACGCGAATCATAATATCAGCAAAAGATCGAGGGCCGAGTCAATTTATTGTTGAGATTTCTTTTGTTGTTTCTTCTGGCGGCAACTATTGGAAGAGGTAACAGATCTCCACAATAAATTCTACACCACTGCCCCTGTCACAATATTTACTGGATGTGCTAATAAGCCAGTGATGAACACAATTGTACTCCTCTTTGCCAATTAAATTTTGTAATTCTGACACGTTGCCTACCAAGCAGCTAAATGTCGAGGTAAACGCAATTCACCGAACAAACGTTTTCCCGCCAGCAACTGGGGCACGGAGAGTGACCCCGACTCCAAATACCACGACGGCAACTCAGAGCCGCGAGGCTTCGGCCACATTGGCATCTGCGTCCCGGACGTGGAAAAAGCGTGCGAGAGGTTCGAGCAGCTCAAGGTTGATTTTGTCAAGCGGCCCAACGACGGTAAGAGATCGGCACCCTCACCAAAGGCAGACCAAAGTATTCTGTTGTCCCCTCGACTGACTGTCTTCTGTTTGCAGGCAAGATGAAGGGCATCGCGTTCATCAAGGACCCCGATGGCTACTGGATCGAGATTCTCAGTGCCACCAAGATGGCGAGCCTGGTTTAATTCGAGACCACCCAATCACAGAATGATTAGCAGGTCTCAGCATTCTTTCAATTTCATATTAAAAGCCCTTTTCAAGAAACAATTAATCAAAACTAGATATAAGCATTGGAAATAAACAACTTGTAAATATTACGAACAGTGTTTTGTACTTCGAATACCTATACAGTAATAATTCAGGAATTAAAATAGAACCGCACGGCCTAATCTTCCTACAAGCATCGATGTCGGGTGGATGTTGCGTTGGCTAGTGGGAGCTGCATCTCGGCGCGGGCAGACGAGCTACGTGTCGAGTTTCTTGCGGTTGTGTTCGGCGGTTTTCCGCAGCACGTCGATCCAGATGACATCGGCGGGGGCGACGTAGTGGCCCTTGCTTGCCGTTTCTAGCATGGCCTGAACAAGGTCGGTGAGGGATCGCGCCTGTCGGAAACGAGCAAATGCATCAGGCTTCCGATTGACTGGACTTGATTCCGAACGACAATTGTTTTACACAATCGACCTGCTGTCAAATCACCATCGATTGGATATTGGAGGGCTTGGGAACCTTTGGGCCTGTGTTTAAGGAAAATAAAAGCACGCAATGCAAGAACGCCCATTGTGTAAAAGTTCTTGATGTGAATCTGAGCGTCGTCTACTGCAATCTAAATACGTTGATACGTTTGAATAATATGAATATCACTTCAAAAATGACTGCCTACTTGAGGACTCGAACCTCGGGCCTCTTACTTACGTGGTAACTGCTCCACCAATGAGCTCAGCAGGGTACGGCATATTGGAAGTGATTTTAATAATTACGAGTGGTAGAGATCGCAGCCGGTACGTTAATACGTGCTTACATTTGTTATTACAAAAGCATAATTGTTTGTTTTGTTATTTAAATTGAACTGAACTCCCCCCCCCCCTGTTAATTTTCCCACTTTGTAAGGTTTTAATTATTATTTTTTGCCAAAAACCACGAAGTTCATTTGGAAACAGTTTGTGGGGACGGTTCAAATTTCAAGTTGATCGGAAAAGAGAAAAATCAAATTAATGTTGGCCGCTTTACTCTCCTCAGCTGAGCTATCCGTTCGTGGAACAGCCTGCCGACGGATGAATGGAATGCAAAATAAAATGTAAAAAAAAAACTTGTTAATATAACCACTGGGCAGTTGCCCTAAATTGTAAATCGAAAAAAAAATGGAAAGAAAGAAATGAGGGAAGCTGGCAAAAACCAAGCAAAAGTGATACATCTCACATGTTTCAATTTGTGCATATCTCCTAGAACTAGGAGCTTATCACCTAAGCACTAGTTTTCTAGTTTACTAATTTAAAAAACTGGGCATCACCCCTAGAGAAGCAAACAGCACTGTCAACAAAACGCCGAGAAATTTTTGGCGGACTTCTTAGCATTCGTATCCAGTAAGTAAATCATATTGTCTCCCCAAGAGTTGAAGACACTAAGCTGGCCAGCCTGACTGCACTTACGCCGGAGCAGACGTCGGTGGCGCAGACGGGCGGGTAGAGGGCGGAGACGAGGTCGTCCACTGCGGGGCTTAGCGTACGACTGGCCGCAACCAGTCGGTCCAGCTGCTCGATCGTCGCCAGCGTCGCACAAGAGCCGCGCAGGGTCACCACCACACTGCAAGCCAGGCCAAGATTTGCACTTTCAGCTTTGCTTAACAGAAATGATTGAAGATGCATTCTACCAAACGCATGCAAATATCATAAAAACTGTTTTATAAACTGGGAAAAGATGCTAATTATCAGATCGGCAAGAGTCTAGAGAATTTTTTAACTCAAAAATCATTCAGCGGCCTAGTGGAGCGGCGATGAACAGTAAAGTTTTGAAAGAAGAGCACTGATTGTTACGAACAAAGGTTGAGGCAATGATAATAACTAATAAGAGTTCAGGTAAAGATCTTAAAACTGGAGAAGTGTAGCTTGCATGTAGACAGCCGCAATATGCCCGCTTTTTTTATTTCGCAAAGAATGTTTCTGCACGAGGAAAACTCTGTTTAAAGCAGGCGATGGGCCCCACTAGAGGAGATCGTACCTCAGACGTGAATGTGTGTGATAATGGTAAATGCACTTGATCTAGTGCACCTACTGATAGTTTAAGCCGGCGTAAGAAAACATCCAATTTGAATCTTGGCCGTGATACTGTTGAAATGAAGGGTTCGGTCGAGATTATCTTTCGAGGACAGAACGAGAACTTTCGTAGAATTGCGCATCGGAATGCTTCCTTTGCACAGCCGAATAAGAGGACAAGAGTTTGGAAGCACAGAGTGGCTTCGAAAGTTGAGAGCTACATACATCCCGGATAGTGGATACCCCCATACATATTACTGATGCCGACATTCTTGTTCCCGGGTGAAGTAGGTAGCCTCAAATATTCAACCTGTCCATATTTTCTCAAACAGCAAATAAGCGTAAATTTGGTTGACAACTTTGTCATAGGCTTGCTCTAAAATAAGTTAACTTGAACAACATGAGCGGAATTCGGGAGGTGGATATTAAGAGCCTTGCCTGAGCTTCTTGAGGCAAAAGCGGGCCGTCTTGACAATCCCGATGCATGGGTAGATGAGAGCCATGTCCCCGTTGGCCCAGGAGATTTCATCGTTGTCATCTTCATCATCGTCGTCTTCCTCACCCAGGCCCGGGGCATTTTTCAACTCCTATAACAAAACCAACAGGCGTCAGACTAGTGCTAGGAGCTACCGGCGTAATTTCATTGTTGATCTTCCGCACACCAACTGTGTAATTTTGAGGGCGTAAATAACTGAGAATGTGACTAGTTAGCTAGAATCGTTGGGCGTTAATGCGGCTCGAGGGGAATTTAAAATTTTAAGGCACAACACAATTAATTTTTTCATCTAAGTCTTGGTTATCTAGCTTGGGATTGTGACTTACGATACTATGATAAAAAGTCCTTCTAAAATAGGAAATTTTATTTGAAAGAATAACAGTTTTTGCAAAAGATATTGAAAATGTCAATAGGTACTCAGGGGTGCAAGTTATAACTTGGTGCACTAGGTACCTCTTCGATTTCCACGAGAGCGTCAGCCACGAGAGCTTCTTCGTCGGCAAGAGTCTTGACCGTGGCCTTGAGGTTGTCATGCGGCACCTTCTTTATTCCCATCACACCGCTCTGCACCTGGTTAGCTAGCGAAAGACTGGAAAACGGAAACAGATGCCAGTCACATTGAACTCGAGCTAGAATTTTACTCTAAAAGTTGCCGTTGCTTAGACAAACATATAGTGACTCACTTGGCGGCGCCCTGCTCTTCCATATCCCTGACAAAACTCAATATAGCTTCAACTATGGTGAACACGGATTCGTGGACCATGTCGTACATAGTTCTGCCCTGGGACTTTGGCAGTGAGTAAAAGTTTGTAACCAGAAACGAGAAGGCCGTTTCTGTCGAATGAAGCAACGACCTGAACTCCGGTTCAGTTGGCGGCGTTGAATCCTTTGTGTAAATCATGCATAATTTATCAATCTCATTGGCCGCCTGCTCGGAGGCGTAGAGGAGTTTTTCCCAGTACGCAAATAGGTTGAAGGCAGTAGGTGCACCTCCAGTTTCTGTGTCATCTGGGAAATTACGAATAACGAATGTTAAAAGCCATTAAGAATTATCTAGTTTATAAAACCATCAACGACGAACTGAGCCGATAATGTTCATCTGAATGTGCCAGAACTAACCTATTGTCAGCATGAGCAAGCTCGTGGTTAGGGATTCGTTTTTCATCTGATTGAATATTAGCAATACGCGATCAGCTAAATCCTTGCTAACGACCCGTAAATATTCCACGTTTGCCATTTAATCCCTTAAATCTAACAAACAAGGTGAAATAACCAAATCTCAAAAACGAAAAGAATCCACCGCGTGCAAACGTCAAACTAGTTTCGAAAATTTGCAAGATGGAAGAAGGAGGTCTTAGGTCATGACCCCACGTGTTAATGACAGTGACAATTCCGGTTTCTCTTGACCGCGATGTTGATCCTCAGATACCCTTTTCAAAATATCCTCGTGAGTAGATGTCTCAAGTCCAATATTCAGAATGCAAGGAATTGTGGTCGGCTCTTCAGAGCTGTCAGAGAAATCCAGATAATTATCAAGGTGATGTGAAAGAGACACTCCACGGCAGTATAACTATAACCTTCAAAATAATTTGTAAAAAGTACATCAATTCAAATTCCATAAAGTAAAGGTCCCGGTAATAAATTTCAGGTTCCAGCAAAAGTGTTCTCCACTTGGAGAAAAACCACATCGTTTCGAAGTTTTTCATCAGCCTCTGCTAGCAAACTTCAGGCGGCAAATTTGTTCGTCAATCGTTCCCACACTTGCGGTGAGCTCAGAGAGAGTCACTGCGGAGAAGAAGTGACGCTATGCGGTTGGGTTGAATTCCAGCGTGGGGGAAAGTTCATCACAATCCGAGATGCATATGGGACTACCCAACTCCTCGTGCCAGACCAAGTGAGCCTTATTTCATGAGCGAATGTCTACAGGAAGGTCAACTTCTTAAAGTAACTAACGTTAATGTTTCAGAAAGATGACCTTCGAGAGGAGTTCGAAGAAACTCCACTTGAATCTGTTATCAAAGTGATGGGGACAGTAGCTCGAAGGCCTGGAGGCCAAGAAAATGAAGTAAAATCCGTGTACCTACTGAGTAGCTCCCATTGTAAGTGCCAACAGGGATAGACAATTTATTTAACAAAGAACTTGTTTCCAATAGAAAATGTCGACCGGCCAAATCGAAGTGTGCATTTCTGGTCTGGAAGTGTTGAACCGTGCAAAAAGTCAGCTGCCGTTCGCCATCCGTGAGCATAACAAGGCGAAGGAGGCTCTCCGGCTCAAATACCGCTACCTGGACTTGCGGTTTCCAGTGATGCAGCATAACCTACGTCTCAAGTCAACCCTATTAATGAAGATGAGGGATTATCTCTGCAATCACTGCGGCTTTGTTGACGTGGAAACGCCCACGCTTTTCAAGAAAACGCCGGGTGTGAGTATCTCAATATTTTTGTCTCAAGTGCTTGTCACGTATACCACAACTTAAACATCAAAACATATTTTCAATAGGCATGCCTCCATGACAATTTTATCCATTATTCTGTTTAGCTTTAAATGTTAAGACATTGATTAGCTTTTCTCTGTACAAAGTATTGAAAGCAAGTTAGTCTTTTTCAAAAAGGGCTATTTAGTTAGTTGCTTAAAAATGCAATTGATTTCTTAAGAATTGGAATGTAGTTAACTATCGACATAGGCAGTTGCCATAGCTCCTAAATGAAATTGGCATGATGATTAGTTTCAATTGTATCAGCTAAGTTTAACTCGGAATATGTGTTTTCACCTTCTGTTAATTGCCCGACCAATTCTGTTGCTGTTACAGTGATATAACTGGGCCAATAGCACACTAGAGAAAAGTAAAAGTACAGTCCCGTTCGTGAAACGATTCTCTGTTTTTAAACGGCAAAGACGATGCAGTCTGGACTCTATGAGACGTCCCTATTGAGCAATGGTACCAAGTTTTGAAGCAAGGAGTTTACTATCAAACCGGGTACAATTTTGCATCTACTGGTATGAGGTTCATGCCGCATAAAATAATTAGGATGCGAGAGTATAACTAACTATCTGCTGCAATTGTTCCCCAGGGCGCCCAAGAGTTTGTGGTGCCCACGCGATTTCCGGACCAGTTTTACTCGCTGGTGCAAAGCCCGCAGCAGTTCAAGCAGATGCTCATGGTGGGCGGCATCGACAAATACTTTCAGGTAAGCGGCGTCCACCCGACTCGTAAGGTTAAACATTTTCAATTCACAAAGAAGCTTCTAACGCTTTTTAAGAATATTAAAATCACTTCAAAAATACTTGGTCAAAAAACTTGGTCCGGGGTTCAATTCCTCGAGTAAGCAGGTATTTTTGAAGTGATTTTAATATTCTTAAAATTATTACTAGCCATG
>QKMV01000544.1:8860-21480 GCA_003287335.1 Lednia tumana
TTCCTTATTCTACTTTGTAAGCTTCTTTGCTTACTTGGTTAGACAAGTTGACAACTATTTGGCAAAAATATGGAAAACAAAATTCGAAAATGGAAAAAAAAATTAAAAACGAAAATACTATTTTTGTTGGTGAGATAATTTGTTTGGATTTCTAGGAGAATTTGTTGATGCATTTGACAAACAAGCATTTAACACCATTCCCTAGTTTTTTAAAACAAAGACATGCCACCCAATAATAGCCAGTTCCTGATCTTACCTATGCCTCGACCGGCTTTAGAGTTCTGAAGAGTAACATCAGATACACTGGCTTCTATTCTGTTTTATCAGTTAAATACTTAATCAGTGGGATTTTTGTCATGCACCCCTCTATACACATAATATTATTGCAATACCTACAATTGAAATTAATGCGTCTAAATTTGCTTCGATCAAATGCTTTATTCCATACCTACCATTATCTTTGTTTGGGGTTGAGCCATTTCAATAAGAATCAAATAGGTCACAGAACAGCCAGAGATATGGGAAAAGTGCATACTTTTGTTGATTGGTTTGAATTCGATTAGCTTTCAGATAGTATCCACCAAAGCTGTCAGAAATCACTACGGCTGAGAGACAACAAGATGCGGAACTGGAACAAATTCGCTAAAAGTCAGCACGTTCTATTCACGCAGCCTATGTAACATGGGATGAAGCATCCTGAGCCTATAATTAATCAATGGTTATATCATAGCTAATCTGTTAAACATTTAAAATGTATAACAATAATTTGATTTTGTTATCCAACTACCTAACTAAATTCATTAGGATTGATTTGAAGGCATTTTTAGCTTAAAATCATGCAAAATAAAACCACTTCAAATTAAAATTGTTCATTAGCAAGAAGTCAAACATTGACAATTATAACTTTAAGTCAATTTCGAATACGGTTGGTTGTACTAAATCAGAAACCAACTAATCAAATTCTTGTTTCACTATTCGACTATGTACATACTGCATGGCATGAAACAATAAACGTACAATGGCTTTTTATATACAAATTTGTAAATAGGTTTAAAGAAATGCAGTGGCTGGCTACATGACAAGAAATTTACCATGAGCATGACATATTCTTGATTAGCTTGGAGCCTAAAGTAACACCTTGGTGCAATGATTCCAATGACGTGAAATTATTTCTTAATTCAGGTATTCTAGATATCATTTTGTCTCCATTTATCTATCTCATGCCAATTAAATCCTTCCTCACTTTTAAAGTGCTTGTAAATTTCTTGTCCTAATTCCTTTTAGTACGATATATGTAAGTTATTAGGTAGGTGTCTCGTTTAATCGGGTAGGTAGGTATAAGATAGCCGTATTACGCTCCTTAGTCTCTGGGTAAGCTATTTCAGATTGGCACAGCTTGATTTCGAAAAAAGTATTTCACAATTGGCCATCTGCAACCTAGCTTAGATTCTAGCTACAGAACTGGTGCGTGTATAATAATAACGGCATGATATGTATTACGCGTATAGGGGTTTAATATATTATTGTAAATGTGAATAGTGTTTGAGGATTAATCAGGTTTAACAGTTTGGCAGATTTGTATCTGGTTAGCTCAGTTATGACATGACTGACATAAATCTTAATTAAGCGTTTTGCTTGAATTCTTGACCGGCACTGCATTCAATGATAGATTATTTACAACCCCGGCTTTTGCAGCAAAAGCGGCTCAAAATTGTGCATCATGCAGCTAAGATTAAAAATAAAATCACTCCCAGTCGGCATTAAGGCTACACTTTGCATTGTTTGCTTCGGGTACGGAAGCTACACTGTCAAATCCACAGAGACCGACTCCTCATCTCGTCTAATTTACAATCCTCGGAAAGTTTGTTAATACCATTTCATGTGAGACTATGAAAAACGTCATAAATTTACAAAAAAATTGAATGAATAAATAAAATGGCATTGAAAAAATCCACCAATGCCGGGGTGGATTTGTGCTGGCCATCTTTGTCGTAGATCAAGAAGCAGCTGTTGATGATTCATGATTCTATAGCTGTATTCGTACCCACATATTTTCATTTTTTGGCCAGCATTGATTCTTCAAGGAATTATTTTCAAGATGTATACACCAAGTTTGTTATGTACAGGAATAGATGACACTCCAAGAGGAGAGGACTTAAACGATGTTTGCTTTGATCGTTCCCGTGCTCATCATCACCTTGCAGACAAAGTTGACTATTGCTGAAGCCGGTTGTTCTGGTTCAAGCTCGGCGAAAATATGGCACTGGTTGCTCGCTTGCTTGCTCGCTGGTTTGCGGGCAACAAAGCCAAAGCATCGGCTGAAAGGAGATAAATGTGTCAGTAATTGCAACCTAATCTTGGGAAACTTTCAGTAAAAACAACTTTCCTCAAGAGTAAACGTACTTGGAACTGATGGGAAGTCCCGTTTCCTCGCTCTTCTGGCTCCAGCGGTGGTCATCTGGATCCAGTCCGCAGTGTGAGATTGTGTTGGTCGGATAGTGCCGTCGGAAGAACAGCTGTCGTTTGTTGTCTGTCAGCGTGATCCCTTGACCAGAGACTTTAAAGTGGACGACCGTCGCGTAAGGCAACGGCCTCATCAAGAACATGGCTTGCACTGCTTTCTTGATGGCTTGGGGACCTGCAAAAATTAATGTCATGAAGCCACGTGAAGTGAGATAGTGGGCGAACCTGAAATAGGCGACACTGACAGAAAATGGTAGGCCAGCTTAGGTAATGCAGACTATGAGACCCCACTGACACCGTGTTTCTACGCTTCTCTATGTTTCTACGTCGGCAGTTTTGGGCTAGTTACTTTTTACAAGTTGTGATGTTACTTTACTTCCTACTTGAGTATAAATGTAATTTCACTACTTTTTATGTTACAAAATTTACAAAATGAAGCGCCACTACTTCACTTTTTTAACAAAAAGTAGGAGCATTACTTTCGCATTACTTTTGCGTTTCCTTTAGAGGAAAATTTTGTTTAGAAATGATTTAAAAATTGTTTACATTCACCTTCAGCGTACGTGGGAAAACGAAGGGGTGAGGTGATTTTTATTTTTGGGCAATTTTGGCTTTCCTGTTTAGAATCAAGTGTTTTCAATATTTAGATTGGATATCTCAAAGCTGTGATTTGTGATGTCATCTGGTGGAAAAGTAACGCAAACGTATCGTGGCGCTCTTTTTAAGGTTTCGTGAAATCAAGTAAGGGCACTAGTTTGCTCGATACTTTTTTTTAAAAAGAGTTTTAACACAAAAGGGTTACTTAAAAATAGGGTCGTTACGCAACGCGTTGAAAAGTAGCCTGGTACTACCCAAAACTGTATGCCTAGAGTCGAATTTTTCCACCAATGCACGGAAGTTTAAGGTGTAAAAACAGCAGGTTGTCAACCACCGGAAAATTGTCTGTAAAAATTATCTGTACATGTCCAAAGTTGTAAATAAACCTCTAATCTATTCTATAGTATATTCTAAAGTACACATTTAGTACATATCGCAACTGGATAGGCTGGCACATAAAGTACTCTGTACAGGATTTCAGTAGTGCAACCTCAATCTTAAACAACGAGTGCTGAAAAATAAACAATACGTGAATCAATGTGCACAACAAAATGGCATACCTGTTAGCGACTCCATGTCAGTAGTGAATAGATATAGAACATTGCATGCAGCTCCCTGAGCCAATAGCATCTGAGCTGTGCTGACTGCACCAGGACTATCAACCAGCCGGGAGGAGTCACCCTCAGGGAGAACCAATCGGCAAGGTAGGGCCATTGGGATCAGGGAGTGCTGGTAAACTAGTGCTGACAGTGAACCTGGAAAAAAAAAATTCAGTTCAGTTCATGATTCTACAATGCGCATTTGGGGGTGAAGAGAAGAGTTGCGCCATGCACCCGGGAACTGCCAAAAGACTAGGTGGTAAATTGTAAAAGGTTCCACACCTATTTCGAAATAATCGTTTACGACTAATCAGCCTATGTTAAGCTGCGAAAAACGACTCCTCTCCAAACTACAACTGTGCCAAGCATTTTGGAATCACAATTTTAACTCCTTTTTTTATTTTCTACAACAAGCCTAAATTCCTATGAATATGATATTGTATCTATTTCAAAAGCTAGACAAAAGTGCAGTAGGTACGTACTGAAGACAGGTTCATTGCTGCATCCCTTCAGCTTGACCCCCCTGGAGGTGGGCTCTATCAAGAAGTGCCGCACCAACTCGTTTCCGGGGTCGGCGATTTTGCCCTGGGCCGTCGGAGGTGGCGTCGACACCTTGAGCGCAAGCCCAAATGCGCCCGGGAACGAGTTGGAGTCACGCACAACGAATGTACCTGGCAGCTGGTCTCGCAATAGGCTGATGGCTGGAAGAAAGAAATAATGACCTTAGAAAAATTAAACTTAATCAACTAACAATTGTGTTTATTTATGTAAACTTGTACTACTACTACTTGTACTTGTTACTATGAAAGTGATTAAATTATGTTTATACAATTTCTTGAGAAGGTAAATGGTACCAAATTACCACTCATTGTGATGTTAATATTATAGCTGTATTTTGCGTGCACCGTGACTAGGTACTTCATCAATAATTTAATTCTCACGATGATTATTGATCGATCTATTGACATAGTGTACTTAATAAAATATTTGAACCTGATTCTGGAGCTAGAAACAACGTGATTGATGCCAATTGCATGTGCTCTGAATGATTGATAAGATAAAATACCAACATTTCACTAGAGTCTTGTCGTTCGCAACGTACCTTCTTCCCTCGTGATTGTGGGCTTGTACCAGTATCGGGATGTGTCTCGCACAAACTTGACGTGCACGGGCGATACTTCTTGAGGTGGCTCGCTGTTTGAGTGCATGGACGAGCGGCGGGACTGTCCAAAGTAAACGGTGGGAGACGAGCTGCCATTGTGCATGGACATCGGGCTCTTTGGGCTCTGCTGCAGCTCGTTGAAGCTGTTTGACGAGTTTGCGCCGGAACGGATGCCGTTCAGGGACTGGCTGAGGACGTGCTCGGACAGCGGTGAAGGAGACAAGTCCTTGCTGTAAGGAAATGCAGTTCGGTTAATTACCAGCCAACTGTAGTGGAGCAAGTTTTCGTAAGGCAGTTTCTCAAAAATCTTCAAACTGTAACAACAAAAAAACTGTTCAGAGACAAGCATTCGATTTAGGAAGTAAATAACTTAAATGAAACTGGTCCATACTTTTGAAAATGTACTTTTTTGAAGCAAAAGTTAAAAAACTGTGTTTTGAAAAAGTAGCGACTGTTTACCACCCTATAACACACAATAAACTGCATTGCGAAAAAAAATTGTTGGTCCATCTTTTGGTCATGGCAGTGCTGCCATCTTTTACTCATTTTGCCAATTTCGTGATAAACTGCGGTTTGAAAACTTGTTCCTTGTACGTCAGCTCCCATGCCTTGGCCTGCCTTGCATTGGCTGCCAAAAATAAGTTACTAGATCTCTAAATAATTGTGAGCAAGAGAAGAGCTGTGTGCAACTTACTATTACTGAAAAATGTAGTTACACATAATAGAGGCAAGTGCTTTATAGCTTACCACCCCACCACAGAGGATATTTCCAAAACCTACCAATCAATTTGGCTTCGTGATTTACGTTTTCACCCTGGGTAATATGCGCATAAAATGTTGAAAACCACTAACACTGAGGGTACAATTGTATAAAATAATTTCCACAGATATCATTTGTTTCCTCTGCTGTAGGTGAAGTGAAAAGAAACCGAGTGATAACAACGGGAAAACATTTTCAACAATCACACTTCAGGTCTCTGGAAGTTCTAGTCTAGTTTCTATGGCAAACATGCAAGCATTCTGCAAGCTGCATGCAATCGTGAGTTACTGTACCTAAACTCGGATGAATTTGAGGGCCACTTTCGCAGATATTTAAATGACGATGAAGAGCTCAAAGAACGTCTACAAACATATAAAATAATAAAGAACTAGCTACAGCAATTTTTTTTTAAACAGGCAACAGTGCTAACTTGAAAGAGATTGAAGTGTATGAAATGAATTTAGGTTAATTGAAAGTACTACAAAGGTGGGATATGATCCCAATGAAGGGATTTAACAATGACTACAAAATGAATTAAATTTGATATTGGTTCAGCAATTTAAGCAAGCCAAACTCCAAGCTATCAAGATGAGTGAGGCGGATGAGGTGGAGCGGAACTGACCGTTGTGTCGTCGGACTTTTGGGAGGAAGCCCTGCTGCAGCCGGTGTCTCGAACTGCAGTGTCGAGCCATTGTTGACGTACGGCGTTCGAGGGTGGACAGGGAACGCCGGGGTCTGTGGCCGGGGGCTACTCGACCGGGCAGGGCTTCCAGGATCATCGCTGGTTGAAGTCGTTCGCCAGGAGGAAAAGCTCTCATCCCGCAACTGTTTAGACAGAAAATCATGAGAAATCGTTTTGGCAAAATTGCCTCACATCAGTGAATGGATCTAATGATCTTCACTCTTCTATTTCTTATTAAAAAATTAAATAAAGCTATATATAGTAATACAGTAGGAACATCCAGGTGAACAATGATAAACAATATTAATTTAGAGAAAAAACTATACATTTTTTCATTGCAATAGTTACTAAAAACCTAGTATTTATTGTTAAAACTGCAGACGTTATAGTAAATTTGGCATTGATATAAAAATTAAGTTACAACATATAGGAGCATTCAACAGAGAACTTGTAATATGCTTTGCTTGAAAGTGCAAGCTGAAAGAAGATGGAAGGCATCCTTTGGTTAAGTCATAACAAGGTAATTAATCATTCCTCAAACATAATTATTGTGATTATCCAGCAAGGTAGTCAAGAGTAATCTAAAATTACATATGCATTTTCGACACATAACCTTTTTTTCAAACTTGCGTCTGCAGTTAATTTATCTTTGTGGATGTAATGCATTATTTTGGCATGGTGTTAGTTTGTTGGCAATTTATTAGCGGTGCATGATGCACAGAGAGAAGAGAGATAATATTTGTGGGTGCTCTTAAGCTCAGCGCACACTCGGGTGCTAGCATGCTTACAAGCCATTAATCTATGATGGTTCATTACGCTACCTATGTCTTAGCATTGGTCATGTGGCTACATTGCAAATATATCTGCTTGCTTTGTGTAAAAAGTTTCAAAGTTTAACCAATCACAGTCCAGACATGTCGGTTCATTGACTGCCTTGCCTTGGCATTATTTTAATTCTGTGGCCCAATAAAGTGTCTGCCAGTCAGCTTTTAATTGTAAATGAGGTATATTTTGAGAGTTATGCACACTTTATTAAGCACGGATCATGACCTTAGAAATTCTGGGGAAAATGTATCGAGTTGTAAGTTTAAATAACCAGTTATTATGGAAGAAGGAATGATTATAAGAGTTAATTATCAGTATTAATTTTTGTTTTCAAAATCCAAAGAGGCAAACTCACTGTTTTGTTTTGTTTTAGTAGGTAATGTTTTGTTTGTTTACCTGATTCGGTTGCCATGCGGGAGATGCCGAGCTGTTAGTGCTACTAGTGGCGGCAAGAGAAGCAATCAGGCTTGCTAGCGCATCCTGGTGGTGATGGTTAGTTGTCGAGCTACCCACCCCTCCCCTCAGCGTAGCGGCATTGCCCTGTTCGTGTTGCTGTCGCATTTCTTCCACCATGGTGGTCAGCAGGCCCGACGAGTCCGTTTGGTCATTTACCCGTCCGTTGGAGTGACCCGTCATACCGAGAGGGTGTTCTGGTGGCGTGAGGGAACTCTGCGTTGAAGCGTTAATTCATTAGTCTCACTCCGTTAGTCTCACAGTCTCAGGGTAAGCGCTAGTTGTGTGATTTTCTCATTAGTGCACCAATTAATCACGTTATTCAAAAAAATTATAGATTTAAAAACTAAGTAATTGAGGTAAGCTGTAATTTGTTTCCTGTCAAATGATAAATTTTAGCTAAATGCACTAAATTTTAGATTTTGGCTTAGTAAATGAGTTAATTTGTAAACCAAAAATCACCGGAGTGTATTAGTAATTAACGTACCGATTCATTGAATTTCCTATTCTGCTCGTGAGCCCGTTTCACCGCAACAAAAGGCCGCTCCCTATCGAACGAGCTTTCCGACCGCTGCCTGCCTAGGGGACTCGTCCCACTGCTGCCCGCAATGTACGAGGAGCCTGTCGTGTGGCTGCCGATAGTGCTGTAGTTCCGTCGCGAAGACACCGTCCTGTTGGGCAGCATGGGCGACTCCGGCGCCGATCCCACGTTGTTGGACTTGTGTGTCGGCGAGTGGTTGATGTTGATGTGCAACGGCGTGGAGAAGTCCTCGTCGTCATCGTCGGCAAAGTGTGTGGTGTCGCTGGTGTAGCCGTCACGGTGGCTTGCCGAGGGCCGCAGCTCGCGGCGGTAGCTGTGCTGCTGCATGGTTCGCAGTTCAGTGATGAGGCGGCGTTCTGATGGGTAGCGGTCTACGCGTATCTGGCCTTCGCGGCGCTCGCGCAGCTTTTGCTGTTGCCGTTGCAGCCAAGTCAGGTTGTTGCCATTTGTTACTCCGATGATGGACCTGGCAATGAGAGGCATCAGTTAGCAATCATCATAATATCATCATTGAAATTGACAATGCCCATTGTTTTAGACCTGGGCCCAAAAAATACGCTTAGAAAAGATTGTGTAAAACATCCATCCACTATCAAAACTTTTCTAATTTGTTAAATCAAATGAACGTTCAATGTTGGATAATGGAAAGTAAATGACAATGGAGCGTAATGTGAAATACTCATCGGTTTATTGTTATTAATTATCGCCCTAAAAAAATTGTGGCCAAGCCTGCGTGGCATACATGTCTTTTTAAGGGATATGACACGGGACGCGACCAATCTGTTTCAACAGATGCTTTTAATTGCGGCTATTCAGAGCCGGGTAATTGTGTGAGGGTCAATTGGTAATTGTTTCCTTGACCTTCCCGGGTGTTACCGCTAAAGTACGCCCAGTCATTTTTACGAAGTAAAAAAACCATTGTTTTCTTAATAAGTAAATAAGATAAGAGAGCGAGCGACTTGCAAGATCATTTGGGTTGGGCTGCTCGCTCCGTCATAATCGGTTTTAAAACTTGGAGCTGCATGGGAATGACTGCCCCTCCATTTGCACGAGATACTGACCTATCAAAGGCATAATGGTAATAGTAATACAATAGATTGCGGTGTAACAGGCAGCTATCATTTATTGATTAAGTTTTCACGGTCTGGCTGGTCCACTCTTCTTTTCAGGCACTGTAATCGCTTTGCGGTACATCTTTCTCTTTCAACTTCTAGGAATGAATTGGAAAGAGATTTCATGTTCAATTCGTGGCTGCAGCTACTCTATTATTTCTCGTTTTCCTCCTAAATTTTCCAGTCGACATTAAGTGTGTGAGGAATGTCAGAAAACGGCAGCGCAGACACGAATGGGCGAGCGGCTCTCCGGCCGGTCACGGCCTACGCCGATACCGACTCTTATTGCAATGAGCTCTTTCGCCTGCTACTGGAACACTTAGTAGGTGTACTGTCTAAAAAGTGAAAACAAATGTATTCCTTCCGACTGGTAAACCGTCAATTTGTCTCATCCGTCGATTAGTCCCCGGTAAATAATTACCATGTTTACTTATCAGCGCGATCCTTCGAAGGAAGTGTACAACTATCGACGCGATCCTGCTCTTTTATTTAATCACCTTCCGCGCTAATTTGGTTTTATTTTCAGTGTTAACATGCAACCTGAGGACAGCGTAAAACAGTCTAACGTGTCCATATAAACACCATTACGATCGTCAAACACCATTGACGAGCAGTGCAGTTCGTTGTTGTGCTTTTTGCCGGTTGTAAAATATCACCAAGTTTCAAGTCAAGCTGCAGACCAAGAAGGTAACAGCAAGTTGTGATTCATACCGACATCGGATCAGTGAACTATCAACCGACGTTGCATCTATAGCAAGAAATGACGGCCAGCCACGAGAGAAATAACAAACTAATATTGTGTATTTTCTGTTATGGTAAAGCAAGAAACAATTCAAGAAGACTTTACCATAGTTTATCATCAATGATTGGAACTAGCTGCTTGATTGAATCAACGATTGAACTCTGCTGGACATTTCAGTTTCCATCAACGGAGGAGAGTTCAAATGGGAGTTCTCCAAATCAGAGCCAAGCCTCTCAACATTTCGACCGTAGCTTTGCTTCCCACATCTAATCTACGTGTTAAAAGATTTTCATATCGTAAAACTAATTCTGACCCACACACGAACAAGAGCCTTTTCAGTTATGGCGTTCCAGCCTTCAGGACCAACACGGCATAGCCATAGCATAGCTATGCAAAACTTCCGACAAAAAACGTGTATTTTAGCTTTTCGCGTGGTAGGTTTCATTGAAGTAGAAGGTGTACATAAATAGCTTGTAGCCCATGGTGTGGCTGGCTATAAACGAGGGGTTTACACTCGGTTTTGTTTGGATTTCAGCCAGTCTCAAGCAGCGTAAACTGGCTATACTGGAGGATGTATGGACCATTGCCGATTCTAATGCAGTCTTAAATCGCCAAGCACTTCCCAGGTTTAATTATAGTTGTAAATAGTTTATTAGTTGAAAGGTTTCACAATTAGTGAGAATGATTGACGCGTTCTTTCTCTTAGCTCAGCGTCGATGTAATTTTCTCGCCACACGCGAAGCAATCATGCAACGCTCCATGCACCTCGTCACTCGTGCAAGGTCTTGTCTGGCCGCGTGCGTTACCAATAAACGTGCAGTTACAATTTGTTGCGAAAACTATTCATGCAAATTGGCACGAAAAAAATCTTCGCAAGTCAAAAAACTTTCAAGTTCATCACGTTGTTACCGCTTTGATAATTGATATGAAGCCGGATACAATGCTAAAACAACAATGTTATCTCCGTATGGATATGAAAGGGTTCATAAATCAGAAACTTATACCATAATATTTTCAATGCTAAAATTTTCTTTAGAACAGCCTTGCCAATGAAATGTAAAATATCTTTGAACTTATTAAAATCTAATACGATCTGGTGCAGTCTTGTCCCGTGAGTGTTTTTTTTATCCTAAATGATGCTCATACGAGTTGAAATGGGTATATCACATCACTACAACCTTGCAGCCAGATGAAACGCAGGGAAAGAGAGACTGTTTGACCACGGGCCAATTGTTACCTAACAAACAGCAGATCGCATTACGAAACGAGAAATAGATACGAGCGAAAAAAACTGCTTCAAGTTTCACAAAAGACAAAAACCAGGACGAATAGAAATGTAATCTAGTTTCGAGTGGACAGTTCGAATCAAATCAAAATGGTCGCGGTGGAATGTGTCTCTGTTTTGTCTCCACCCCGAACGCGATTCTATAGCAAGATCTCATCTGGCATACTTATTTTGAAAGCAGGAACTGCTGCGTCCAAGAGGTCACTCAAAGGATTTCTGCCCCTCAACTTCTCGGTACCTATTACATATAGCATTTGACGTGAAAAATAAATTGCTTGTTTTCATCCTGTCTCCCAAACCCATTGAAAAAGCAACTGTCTATTCAGCGTAGAATCGTCCCTAACCGCAGCCGGAATGTGCAAAGGAAAAATTGTACAGAACGGATAAATCATACGCACGCTCTAATCCTAATCATGGTAATTAATCATTGGATAGCAGTGAGTGACCAACAGATTCAGTGGGATTAACTATCATTATCCCTCGCGGTACGTTTGTCTGATGAAGCCTCGAATGAAAGGCCCATTAAAGAGAATGATATTAAATCCCCGTGAAGACTATTCGGTCGATTCTCAAGAGTCGATTACTACAAGTTTCAAAGATCATCGAGCTGGGATTATGGGCTGGACTGGACACCTCGAATAGAAGTATTTCAATTAGTAGCATTAATTGACAAAGAACATCGAAAATAACTAAGCTTAGAGTCAATAAAGGTTTAAACCATTTTAACCGAAAAGCACACCTTCATTAAATTTGAACGCTGACTTTTGAAATGTTTCATCGAAGGTTTTCATGAGCAGTGCATCGGCAGATAGCTTCCTGGTAGCCAAGCGACCAGAACATGTGCAGACAGATTACTTGCAGTTGCAGTGCTTTTGCATAGAATGTGATCCAGATATAAAACTTTGAAATATGTCAATAACAGATCGGTCTTCTCAGCTCGGCTGGCTTCGTGTATCGTCTGTTGACGAAGACGACGACGACGCATTCTCTGACGAGTTCCGAGCCAGACAATGCGGCGAGTGCGTTCTTATTAACTTGTCTAGAGTTTCCGAGGACGTGGACGCGAAAGCAGCAATGCGCTCAAGAACTCTTCGGGACGGTACGAGTGTCGAATAGTAATTTATAACTTTAGCCAGGTTTTCTGTAGTTTTTCTCGAAAAGAAACAAAGTGATTAGATGCGAACTGGATTTACTTGTTTGTAAGACACACGACTCTGAGTCTAGCATCTCGCCAATGTGTGTATGTGTGTAAGAGAGTAGTAGATGGACACACAATGTTTAGTTGCACTATTTGCTTGCTTGCTTGCTTGCTTACCTTCGTCGTAAGGTCATACGAGGTCGTCATGTTGATCTACCTTGAGATGCACAAAGAGTGCATCATGATACGAATATATATATA
>QKMV01000545.1:0-18450 GCA_003287335.1 Lednia tumana
TATATATATATATGTGTAAACGGAGATCTTTGTCAACATAATTCTAGGTAGTTGTTGTGCACACAACTAGGGGCATTTTTAAGACATGTCGACTGATACTTAGACCCATCATAGAGACGAATAAGGTTCTCACCAAAATAAGAAACAACGTTTTCGTAATGTTAATTTTCGCCTTAGCCATGCAGTTTCTAGTTTGGTGACATATTTTTCTTTACGGTAAATTATGAAACCGCTTACTTTTACGCATGTACGACTGAAACGTTGCGATAGTTGGCTCAGTTTCGACATTCACTCTCACGTGTAACAACTAACAAGTAACTACCCTACCTATAGCCGTATAAGGATGATTCCATTTTCGATAGATATAGCATAAATCACATTTCTGTCAAAACCACAAATATCACATAAGCAACCCTATTTTTTGGCTCCTACCGAGCCAAACAAATGCCAGCTGTTAGAACCAAGATCTACCCGGCTCGAAAGCAAATGCAGTTTGATCGTAATTAATAGTAACCGATAACCGAATGGGTTGAGTGACCTTATCCAATAATACTGCTTGCAAAACATGACAGGGCTAAATTATATGAATCAACCGTATTTTGATTTGGTAACTACGTACTGCAAAAGACATTAAAATTCATCTCAGGTGATCGCGATGTGATCGCGATGTGCGCAGAACTTTCCGGAAGAAATAATTAGACACACGTAGTTAATTTTAATAAAATTTATCTGCAATAATCTGGATGTGACATAAAAAACGTAAGTACTACTTAATTTTTCTAATTGAGAAAATCACTGCAATAGCAGAGACATAAAATTCTAAAGCTGTCAATTAATAAAAATGATCGCAACAAGGAAAATAATTCCAGTGCAGGATCGCGGTACAAAAGTTTCGCCAAATATATAACGCAGAGATGTTAAGGTGGCGGGAGCGTTAATTGAATATCGAAATTACTTAATTACACACTTGTGGAAGGTAACCCTACAGTTATAAATACTTTCGAATACGGCAGCTGAATTAAAACTTGTACAGAAACCAGATAATGGAAATTACTTCTCATTTTCTTTAACAACTCAACAGGCATCGGAATCGATGACGAAACAGAAGTCAATTGACGAGCGTGTACCTTCGGTTGCGCCATACGTCATCGAGGCTGTACGTTACCAAGATGTACACGACTGTACGGTTTACTAAGACCATATGCGGCGTGTTCAATGTTGTATTTTAACATCAATATTACGTTATGCTTTTTCTTCCCTATTGTAAAACAGAACTCGGCTAATCGTTCAAATAGCAAGCTGACATTGATTGCATGATTCAAATTGTTTTATGAACACTATTGGTCTGGGAGTGAGATAATTAATTAAGATTAATTTGATAAGCAATGTTGGAAATGCAGGGTAAGTTAATTAATTTGTAAGAGTAGTTACACAATTGGCATCCATAATTGGAATAGGTATACTACACTTGAAAGGTAGACTGAACAGTAACAGTACCGTTGTTTGATGGCAACGATTTTCTCGATGGGCCTATTTGAGACATAAAGACAGGGTCAAAGTGGCTACATAGGACCTCAGTGTTTGCATGCGCCTGCAGTCAAATTGCCCCACCGATCTGCTGAAGACAACGTGATAGACATGCTACTATATAATCATTATGAAAGAATATTAACAAGTGAAACCGGGTGAAGAATGATTGATGAATTTTTGCGTAACCAACGACATAATCGGCGTCCAGAGCTATAAAAAGAGCAACGCTTTGTCTGCGAATTGGTCAAATAGAAGAGTGATAGAGTTTGAATGCGTTTGCGATAAACTTTCGATTGAGTTTGGACTTTTCACAAGAGCTACGTTCCTAAATAAACTGCAGCGCAATTGCGAACTAAGATTAACGAGGTTTTACACTGACATTGCTTGAGTGCGATCCATGCACAACCCCATTTCCCTATTAGCCTAAAATTGTATTCAGCATCACAAAGAGAAACTATTTTACTTATTTACGTATATCAAGTCATGCTACGTACATAAATGAACTTACTGTATAGCATTACCGTGTGTGGTTGGTATATATGGAAAATGAAAATTCCCTCGTTCAGATGATAATAATTACAAAAGTATGACCCACTTTCCACGACATAATGACAGGTCTTGCATACTATGGACAAATGTGTCTATACGACAATGCATAATGTAGTGGTTGCTTAGATATCTTCAAATACATATCGCATAGGTACTTAGTTCAAGTACGGTTCAAGTAAGTCGCTGGTACTTTGCACAGCGTGACGATAAACATCCTTTCACGCATTTGCAATCACTTAAAAACATCAACTGCACTGTCGTTTATCTAGTGAACCATGGAGAGCAAAAAGGTCATTTACCATAGAAGCAATTATGAAGACTTGATACACGAAGAACGTAAGATTTCAAGTGTGTACCTATATGTTTACAGTAGTCTCGGAACTATCTTGAGCAGTTTTTACCTACATTTACTCTTCGTTTTCTTCCCTCACTAT
This sequence comes from Lednia tumana, assembly GCA_003287335.1. Classification (NCBI taxonomy): domain Eukaryota; kingdom Metazoa; phylum Arthropoda; class Insecta; order Plecoptera; family Nemouridae; genus Lednia; species Lednia tumana. Next base: position 2,514 of record QKMV01000545.1, read on the forward strand.
GCGGCCGAAAGGTCGGCGAGACTTCAATTAATGCTCTATTCGTTTGTATGAATAACGCGTTAAATGCGACCCTTAAAAATAATAAGGGCGCAATTTGAATAATTATTGGCATGACGTGTGGAGGTGCACATAATACTGATGACGCGTGGAATTTCGAAGATGTCAAGTGTACTATTATTATTTCTAAATCATCATTCTATAGGTTGACACTCATCAGGCATCATTTTGAGCATCGTGCACGTTTCACGAGCCTATGCTATTATAGTATCGTAATCGTTTCTTTCTGTCTGCAAATAAAATGTGTGCACTTTTGCACCACAGCCGTGTTATAATTGCAGCCACCACTGGCTTATTGCAATTAGGTTGCCTTTATTTCAATGGAAGATTTCCCATGTCGGTCAAATGTGTCACTTAAGTTTAGCTCGCGTGTTGAAAAGAGAAGGCTGGGTGGAGATCGCGGGTGCATCTTGTCGAGGAGGCGAATGGAATCGTTATCCGAGTGCACCGCGACGGCCAAGATGGGTTAAATCTAGGGCACCGTGTACACCGAAGATCATGACGAGACGCCGCGTGAGATCTTTACAAGCTCGATTGCAGCAGACGCGATCGCTGTGCATTAAATTGTCTCTCAAGATGTGTTTCCCTGCCAGAAATAAAAATTCCGCTCCACACGATGCGAGATTGTTTAGAAAATCGTGTCAACAGATCCCCGACGTTTTGCATTCTACCTATGTAAGTAGAATAACAATATGGTGAAATGAAAAGTGAAGCACGAGATTTTAAGTAATCATTTTTAAGATTTTTTAGATTAAGAATGGTAACATCACGTTATTGTAATGTAATGTGATCCACACAGGATTTAACAATTAAGTTTCAAAACTAACAGTACCTATAGCGCAGGATCAAGATGTTTCCGATGATGTGTGGGCCATAAGGTTTAGATTTCCAAAAAGCTTGCTCAAATAACTGCCGTTCTGTTTCACCTAGCATACAAGACATTGCATTACTGCAAAGGAAGCATACGTAATAGGCAATATTGGTGTATTGAGAATTTATCATAACAACAAACAATGCATACTTTAGAAAATAATATTGCAAACAAATTCGAACCAATATCTCTTGCGACAAATTTCAACATCACAGTCGTACAAATGTTCGACACTAATTGTACACCTACATTAAAGGAAGTTGGACATACCCGAAAAAAAGAAAGCCGATCAAAGACCATAAAAATAATGATTAACATTATAGGACGAAATTTCTACGGACTACAAGGATACGTTACTTTTTTGGTGTGGTTTTTGTTGATAAGTTGTTGTGGACCAAAGTAAACCCCGAGGAGTTAGGACGTATCGAACCATGCAGGGATCCCGTCTCTCGATCACGGCTGCTGCATTGAGCGCATGCATACATACAAATCTACAAACATGCATGACACATGCATATAAAAGTAGGTTTCGGTACCGTTACACTCGTATAAGATTGTAAGCGTGTATATTGTCAGCAGGCTTATAAAGTGAGTGTGTACTAAAGCTTGATATAAAAACCATAAGACCAGGTGAAGATCTATGGCATGCACGAATAGGAAGTAGGACAATTCACACATTATACAAGATGCAACACCATGGGCATCCGATAAAAGACAGCTTCCATACTCGATTAGACAAACACAATACTCAGCAAGGGTGCCAGAGAAACTTGGGTGTCAGTTTCCTACTTTCCAATGCATCTAAGATCAGATATTAAAAAGTAAAAAATTGACTCGATGTGCGCTTATAAAGCAATGGTCTACAAATAGGGATTATAGGTCGAATCGGGTCGATTGAAGGAATACGTATTATAAACAGTGTTCAGTGTTAGGGAAAACTCTGTGGACAATTTATCTAACATGATCTGAGATAGCTAAACGATCGTTTTATTGTGTGGGCGACAGTGGGAACAGAAACACTGTTTAAAATATCCATAAACAAGTCGGCGCAGCCTTTAGGAGATGTGGAACAAGGTGACAAAGTGATACACACTCGTGCGCAACTTGTCTGGGGAGTTGGGAGTGAGTTGGTCATGGGACACTTCCTTGCAAATCCCCAGAAGAAAAAAAGAATAGAATCTAGTTTTAAAGCCCTCTCACGTTCGAGAAGATGTATATATAAATACGTTATCCGATTGCTAGGTCCTTTTCTAATAACGTTGAAAAAAAAAATAATTGAAAAAAACGAACTAAAATTATAATGATGGCAGAAAACAATGGGCCGATTCACACTCTTATTAACTCATGGTCATGTGGCCAATGAGAAATTAAACACTAAATCATTCGAAATCACGAGTTATTAAATAAATGACCCGAGTTATAGCCTCTGATAACATGTTGCGATTTCTTGATTTTCACTTACAAGGTGTGCGTTGTTACAATTAGCTCTTGAGAATTATCTGAATGGGTGAAAGGGCATAACTATTATCCGATTTGTTCCAATGGTATAAGAAAGAATGGTATTCCAAGGTGTTCTAGTCATCAGAAATTATCCACCAGCTACCGCTACACACGATATAGCGTTTGGTGGTCGGTACTCGGTCGTCCAGCTCTATTACTAGTTACTACTTCTACCAGCGGATTTATCATTGTCATCAGTCCCTCCCATATGAACACCTGGCAACTGCTGGGAATTGCAATTAAGAAGAGCTAGTAATTATAAATTGTAATTATCAAACGCCAGTATGTTTTCCTGAGTTTCAGCATTATACTATAGAAAATGCTATCGGCATAAAGTAATATTGCATTCGTTTAGGAATCGCCGAATTTCCAATTTGAGTAACTTATTTCTTGCAATTTTCCGTTGCAACGTTCAAAGTGCAGTCACAACATAGAAATATTATGAGTAAGTAGGTACCAATGACATTGATTAATCAAATAAACATTTTTACATGCAGCATGTAAACTAGGACACGATTGTTGGTTACTATTGCTTTCTAAACAAGTTCCATTTAAAATGCTGGCACCATACCTACTTTAGCACAGAAGAGCATTGCCCCCAATCAAAACTTATGAATCTTAATAACTCTGAATTGTATTCCACCACGCACCAAGAGCACATACATAGTTAAACCCGCTGATTTACTATAGAATACAGGCCAGGCCACACTTGTTAACAACTTGTTCTGATAGTGTGCAATATCTTAGCGTGAGTAATTAGGACCAAGTCTTGACGAGATATAATAGTATCGAGTTCGTGTGTGTTTTAGCAATCAGTTTGTTGAGACGATACTAGCTATTAAATTTTTAGAGGGCTAAAGGCTAAATGTGACTAAATAAAGGCGTACACTTTCACTATAAGATTTACATTGAGAAAAAATGCATGGTATTATACGGGAAAAAACGATGGAAGATGAAAATTATTTCCTATATCGTGGTGAAAGCGTGGCGGCGACAATCCGATAAATTTATTTTCCATCGTACATACCACAGAGAAAGTAGCCTAATACAGGAGCTACACAGGTACACGTTTTGATTTCAAATACACGACGGGAGATAGGCAGTATAGGTGAGCCGAAATTATTCGCGGATGACGCCTGTGCGTTCACCATGGTGGGCACAATTTTATTTTGAATAAACCCTGCAGATCAAATGATACTCCACACTACTCGGTCAGCACGTGGTGGACTTAGGGAATGCACGGAGGTAAAAGCTTTTCATCTTGTTAGGATGTGTAATGGTATCAGATTTCATCGTGTTCTCTAAAACATTTGAAATTTTAACATGAAAAGGGTGAATTAAAAGAACTGTGCCGGTGAGCAATTGCAACCGCCAAAACATGGAAGAAAGCGCCCACGAAGTACACAGGAAAACTATTGTTGTTGTTTTAAAACCACACCGGTTTTCACTTTTTCTGCCACGAAAAATTATGTTTTATTAAATATAAAAACAAGCACATGAGGATGTAGTTAACATAAAAAGAACATTTCGAAAATAACAACATATATTATTATACCGCGTCCGAGAGCTCACTATGGTTTTTGTGCAAATCATTCGCCGCTAATGAAGGTCCAGTTTCACCATTTTCATCACATGCTGTGACTATGGCGGGGAGTCACTGTGTTTTTCATGAGCAACTAGCGAAACTAATCTGCTTTACAATATAATTTTGAATTACTTATTTTGATAAAACTACATAATACGCGACTCAAATTTTTCGCCTCCGTCCGTAACACCTCATCTTCATTCACGAGCTTTAAAAAGTTAGATCGAAAATGTCAGATTAAAAACTTGTTCTATGAATAATATTAAACATCCATGATTTGAGAAACGAACCCGTCCGGCCGAAGACTTTTTCCCCATTATTGATTGAACCATAGATAATAGTTCCAAGACGTAAAGTGAAAGAGACACAAAGTTGAATGAAAAACATCGATCGAAGGTAATCCGGAGGCGCGTCCTCAATCGGAATACGTGCTGTAGTGTTATTTTCTTTGTCGTCCGCAATTGTTACACACATATACGTGCCATGGCGTCGCTCCAAAGATCTGGACCAATCATCGTACACACCGCGTCAACAGACACAAAAGCCAAACCCTGTCGATCAACACAAACATTACAGCAGTTTTTTGACCATTGGTCGGCATAGGAAACCGCGTGGATTATGCTCCAAATAGTTGCGGAATGATCTTCGATCACTCGTGTGGCGCCTCAGGTTAATTTTCAGCGATTTTCTTGACCAATAGAGCATGGTCTTTCTTTTATGTCTACACCCAACACATCGTCTATTAGAAAAGAAGAAAGAAATTAAACGAAGCGCTTGATACATTAGATTGGCTTTCAATTTCTGACCAAAACAGTGATGTTTTTTTGTAGCGCGTCAGGGTTATTATATTAACAGTGCAAGCGGCACCTGGAGAGCAAAGATCCTGAGGGCATTGTAGTTTTACTCTTAATATTTTCAGAGAATACGAAAGCAAGTACAAAGCCATTCCAGGCCTGGGATAGTATTCATCTCCGATAGCGACCGTCTCCAATTACCAAGCCTCCTCTTCCCGAAACTTCCCAAAATGACGCTAGTTACCTTGAGAGCTTGTGTCACGTGGTCGTCCACGAGTTCGGCAAGATTTTGAATGTATCGGTCTGATACTTTGGATCAGGAGCATTCAATCACCTGAATATCCTTTTAAAACAAGTAGAAGCACGTTCATCTGACAGAAAGTGTGTAGACTTACGCCAACTGCAGCTTCTAGTATGCAAATGTGCATACATAAGAGATAGACGTGGATAGGTCGCAACCTTTGGTTCAAGGATTTTCCAATAAACGCCAGTTTTTTTCACCATCACTGCAAAAACGTTGGCAACAGTACCTATACGTAATGGCATCACATGACATCAACTGGACTGACTTTTAGACAAATATGGTCGCAGCACGGAGAAATGATAAAGTTATCCATCAATTAAACTGTCCCATTCGGCGAAGGAACGATGTTACGGTTTATATTCATGTATTCGCAATGCGATGGTATAGAGGCCGAAAGGCACTCGGCAAGCTTCCAAATAGGCAAAAGCATATAACCTTTTAGCATGCCTTGTCTCTTGAAGCATGCCGCGTCCTCGACCGAAGAACATGAAAAGCTGGAAAATATATTGAAGTTTTCCATCAACAAAGTATGTACGAAACCGTAAATGCTAGTTTTTACTCTGAAATACGTTGATAAAATGCAGCAGCATTGTCTTCATTCAAACAAATTGTCTTACTGAAGCTGTAGACTTGAATGGACAGACATGGCAGACTGCTTTCGAATTAAAAAGAATCCTGCGAACATAATATACACACCTGTTCCAACAAACGAAATTGTCGATCCGCATTGCCAGTGACATAGCAATTTCCTAAGCACAAACTGCCCATACTCCTAAACATATTGTAGGTTGCGATATGTTCGTGTGACAAGTCTTTTCTCAGCAAGGGGCCAACTGAGTAGGCCTGGCACAAATAGGCAAGTCTGCAAGCGGAATACAATTGATCCTAATTCCTAATCGAAGATAACGGATAACAAACGCAAATGACGATGTATTAAAGTAATTGATCACTTATCAAAGTTTCTCTCGGCGCCTGGCTAACAAGTACCACTATTCAATTGCCTGCAGATATGCTTACTAATTCCCCGCGAATACGAGTTTAGTCTCTTTCTTCTATTTCGGTGACTTCCGATTGAGATTAAAGTAGAGTGACTGATAAGGTAATGATGGCACAATAATGGCACTATTTTGAAAGGTTGCGTGTGCTAGATACTCTTACATTGTTTGATTATCACAGAGCATCCTTGGACAGCGAGCAAGGACAAGCTGACAGTGACAGCCATTATGCCATACTGGAAAAATTACAGGCAAGTTTACTACTGTTTCTATTGATACCGTTAGCTGCTACAAAGTATCATTATTTGGACAATTTTAAGCTACGTTATCACAAAATACAAGAATAAGGTCTTCGAAAGTCACATGATCTTGAACGGCTTAAAATGGTAACACAGGTACACTTTCCATTCCCATTCGTGTGCACGCGAAGACCGGTGCATAAAGTAATAAAAACACTAGTACAGATGGTCACAAGATCTTCACACCGCTTGGTGGCGAATGCATGGCGAATCAATAATATCCACGATTAGATACAAAAGCCACATTCTCAAAAAACGATTCAGTTGGGGAGATTTCGGAAATAACATCATCATCATACTCAAATATTAACTCATCATATAACATATTACCAAAAGATTGCGTCACCAAAAAATACAATAGAGACCAGTGGCACTAAAATATCCACCAGATACCAGTGACAGCTAAAGATACACCGATTCACCAACAGATTATGATGAGAAGGAGTTCTATATGGGTGGCATATTTATTATCCATCACTTCTACAGGAGGCTCATCTAGTTTCTTATAAGCCGCGAAATTGACAAAAGTTTCTCGAATTGGAGATATTTATACCCTGCGTCGGAATACCCCGAAATGAACAGAGAATATCGACCTTTTACTCTCAATATTTCTCTTCACAGTTGACCTTTATGTCGACTTTTTGAATGGAAGACCTAACGAAAGGTACACATTCAGTAAGAGGGCTGTGGACGGCTGGCTAAATACGTTTGCGAAAGTTTGTGCGCCCTGATCGTATCTTGACAGTTTTTAGTCCTATAAATAGAACTAAAATTCTCAAAAAAATCAGTGCACGGAGGGGTAAATAGAGGTACTTTACATAACTTGGTGTCCAAATGTTTGGATATACTTGGAGTTGTGAATTTTTGAAAGTACCAGATTTAAGCAATGTTTGGGATTATTTAATGCTAGGCTATACGAACCAATGTGTTGTGGTTTAGTCAGGTACCTCTAATTAACCTTTCTCAATGCACAGATTTTCAGCATCTTTTGAGCATTTTTGGCGAAAAAAACGAAGCCACTCTCCATGGTTGAGCATAGGGTAGTTTCAAGGACAACCGACCGCCCAAAATCCTATTAACTGGTACCCAAAGATCTCACTACATATATTAACCCTACGGGTTCTGTTATCCATCTAGTGTCATCTTATCATCACGATATTTTGACCAAAAACAATTATGATTTATTATGTGTGCCCGCCGAGGCCAAAATTACACAACCGACCTCAAAAGGGCACTGTTAGCATTTGAATTGAAATGTTGCGAATCGATCTGGCTGTGCTGTGCTGTGGGAATGTTATGAGCCACGCATGTGTTTGTTTGTTTCTCTACGTATTATTGCGTTGTTACCATTCGATATCATGCAAAAAGTAACACATGGTTGAAAAATAAACTGAGAAAACATTTATTGTGACTAAAAGTATAAAAATGGGAAAAATTCCAAAATATTCTTTGGTTATACGAAAATACTATTATTGAGACGTTATTAACATATTTCACACACTGCACTGTATTCCAATTATGCATCCGATGTTTTTTGAATGGTGAGTGTTACTCCAATGGGGCATCGTAAGACATACACTTAAATATTTGGAGCCTTCTCCATTACTACAGGTCACATAACAAAAGCGATCTGCACATGCGATTAGGGAAAATTGGTACCTCAGGGGCATGTCAACTAACATATGGCTAGGATGATAACATGTGGGGTAACCATACAATAAACCTACAATCGTAAGCCGAATTTGGTAAATTAACTTCGGTAATTTGAATTGGGAATTGGTATCTACCGAAATGGTACGCTCTCACATCAAATAAAACCAACTGCCAACTATACCAATACAAACTGAAAAATAGCGAAATGCCTCAGGGTACCTTCTGGACTGATCTCTGCATAGATAAGTTGGTGCTATGGCATCATAAGAAAGTGCACCAATTACGGTGAAAGAAGCTTCTCTGTTGGACGAACGATGCACCTGATCGTTGGGAATGATTCATGAAAAGCAAGAAGAGTACGTGTATGAATATGACTTTGAGTTAAGTGACAAAGCATCACGTGAGTGTGTGCAACAATGCAAGATTGAGATAAAGAATTATCCCACGGAACCGCGCGCCGCGTTGCTGCATTAGAGAATTATGTTCTCAGACAGAGATTTGCGTAATATGGAGGACAAATTTATGAGGCATGTAATAAGTTTTTTGCATTTATTTTTTAATGCACTTTTAAACTATGTGGATACGATAAAGTTTGGCGCACCCTTAGCGTGTAGTATCATTTATTAGTAAAAAGCTTTACACGTTAATTCGATACTTGGCATTGAAGCTGTCCATGGAATTATATCTTATAACTTATAAGTCTAATTTTACGGACTGTTTCATGTTTTAACCAGCGTAGGAGTGAGAAGACACAGAACATAAAATTAATACTATTTAATTTATAGACTGATTATTAGCTCAGCTAGGTACTTAACGTTGCGATGGCTCAATGACTGCAATGTATGTATTAAATCATTTTGGAATTCTGGTTATACTGGACACAAAACGAATCTTATCATTGAGGATCTATATACTAAGAAAACTAACAGAGAAAAAAAACACCGGCGATTTTTAATAAGTAAAGCATCACGTTCTATTTTATTTTGGTCACCATTTAGTGATTTATTAGCACGCTACTCAAGTACGGTGAGAAATGAAATAAAAACTCATAAATTACTACCTACTTCACGTTTTCTCATACCTTACCTAGAAGAAAAACTATTCTACATAGTCATGATGTACACTCCACCATTAGCGTCTGACAATAATGAAAAGTTGTTTTCTGGTTGAAGCAGCAAGTTGTTAAGGTGTATGCCCAAGGACTCCGGACTTCCCTTCCATGGGTCACTCTTCCACCGCCACTATCATCGTACCTCCGCGGCCTACGTCTGTACCGCTCGGTCAAACTTTTCAAACAGATGTGGTAATTTCCTTCGAAAAAAAATACACAAGCCTAACATACCATTTAAACCAACAGGACATAGACTAATGAAATGCGTATAACAAACGAGATAGAGATGGCCTCGAATTTCTAATAAGATGCCCCATGGATGCATTATTGGAATCCGCCCAACAGGAAAAGAATTGATATGCCGAAGACGTAAACCATAATGCTATACAATGGTAATATTAATAATAATCGATCGTATAGACAAGTACTAACAAGTAATTTTGTCAATGTAAAAAAAACCGTAAATGAATGTCTGGTCTGTGGGGCAATTAAATATGTCTTGGTTTCCTGTGTTAAGCTATCCGCGGCGCGTTCTTCTCAATGATCTTGATCATTTCTCCGTGGAATTATTAATTGGTATGTATACTATGCATCGGTACGATTGTTGCTGAATCTTTTGTTAAGCTGGGTTAACATGGCAGAAACTAGTCGTAATCTTCGATTTACACGAGCATCGGTACAGCTGGCAATTAACTCTGTGTGCAGCCAAACCTAACATTCAATTAAATGTATGGCGAGCAAGGGCAATCATTTATTGCAATGCGATGCATGCATGTACCTATCCTGAACTAAACCATAGCAAGCCGCAAGGTTGATCATTGCATGATCGTATAGTATGCCTGCCTATACATTTACAATAAAATAGTATTTCAAATCTAGATTTCTATCGAAGTTTGTGTATAGTTTTTAGTAACACAAGAGTATACACATGTTTAGCTTATGGAATATGATTCCAAGTTTTGCAAAGTATTCACAAAAATACTAAATAAAATACCACGTTGCAGCTGGCTCATATCTACTTATCTACAAACATCCTTGTATCCATCTGAATGAACAAGATTCCTTAACAGTGAAAAGTGAAAATAGTATCCTCTGGATGTTAGGAGGCTACCACGGGTCCAGCGTTTTTTGGCTGGTATTTCAGTGGCCCGGAAAGAACGGAATAATCCGTTACCAAAAAATTACTACACATGATTGGGTGTTGTCATGATAATAAGAAATTAAAGGATTGTTACTCACTGAAAATGTAAAAAATGCAGATTTTCCAACGTTCTGGCAAGTTATGCCCATGTGTGAAAGGTGTTTCAGTTTATGCCACGATGCTCCTGTGTACTTTATATTATGTTCATTGTGTTTGAACTGTTGAACACATGGTGCGTAAATCGACGTCTGAAGAACTGGGTCGGCCCGCCGTAAAAACTTAACTTCTTGAAACCAGCCATGGTGTATTGAGTTTCCATCAAGGTAAACGACATAACGCCATTATAATATTATACATACAGCTAGTTAAGCCATAGGTACAACATTTCTCTTGAGGCATATATTCGATAAACAAGCTGTTAATTGGACTTCGAACTAGATCTTGGAAAATAAGAAATACATTTCAGGGCAGTATACTAAAATTATTCAGATAGTTGGTATACGAGATGTAAAACATCTCATTGTTGTTTGTAGAGTATAATTAATAGGAGCACGATGGCCAATAAATGAGCATCCATATGTTCTAGTCCAATGGTGCTATTTCGTCCACTAAGTATTACAAAGAGTTTATGGAACAAGAGAGGAAAGAAACGTCGTCGTGGACAATAATGGGTTAAATTTATATCGTTTGGAAAGGTAATTATATTCGCAGGAAAATGCAAAAACAATCATTACATACATGTTGAATCAAGTCACCAAGTGTAACTATGAAAATGGTGGTGGGTATACAAGTTCATTTGGTACAAAGTAATGCAAATATCATAGTAATTGCCTGGCATCGAGACGTTTTGTTTGAAATTTACGAAAATTCTTCGAAGTCATGCCTTGAAAAATCAATTGAAACACGTAGAAAATCTTGTTTTCAAATTTAATAGCATGCTATTATCGTATCTACTACCTACATCGAATGTCAATGAAAGTATTGAGATGCACACACATATCATTTTAAGAAAGAAAGTAGATTTGACATGGAATAAAAAAGCAACATTAAAGCTATCAAAGCACGAATAATAATGCAAAAAATTGCGGAAAGTATAATATATCAGTATCAGCTGATGTATTACTAGCCTAAATCTAAAGCGGTTAGCGTTAATGGCCGATTTCACCAACACAAATCGTATACATGATAAATGTTGACAGGATCAATCAATAGGCTGCTCGTGTCAAGCAATGTTGGTGGAACTGTCCAATAAGCTACATAAAAGGTTACGAAAATAACCCTTAAGCCATTTGTAAAAAGTAATCGATGCAGTGCACAAAAGAGTAAGTGTCAACAGTAAATGGTGAATAACATTACATTAAATAAATTGCTTTCAGAGAAATGGCGTCGAATGTGTTCGGAACAAGAAATTGACCGCGAGGAGAAAGATAGCCTGTATGATAATTTAAAGTGTACGAGTTACGATATCCTTAAGGGCCAATTTCTGATTCGTTCAGTTTACATCCACGCTCCGTGAAAATTCACAATTTAAATGCGATGTATTGTTCTACATTATCACGTACTTAACGAAAACGATATCAATATAAAAAGGGTCATTCTCAAGAGAAGTGAAAATTCACCATTTCCATTTTGTGCCCTTAAAAATATAATCCATGGAAGAAAGAACGACTACCACCTACCAAGAACCGAAACCCCCAGATTTGTGAGAAAATAAATCTCGCCATGAAGCAAACCACTTAGACCTAAATATAGAGCAACGGCAGGCATCACCCTCCAAAAAAGAGGTGATATTGGTGACCAACAGGGAAACACCCCTGATTGTCGAAAGCATCCCGATAAAAATTACTTGGGAAGGCGACCGATAAATACATCAGCCAGTCCATTGGATTGTGGTGTTTGATAATAAGGACTTACTGCTAAGATTATGACGAGTTCAAAAATAGGCAAATTAGATGAGTTTGCCTGTTCTTATCAAAATAATTTGATAATACTGAAACTGCATTAGGCGTCAAAACGCAGTAGGTCTTCACCGCTAGTTCTTCCCAAAATCGAGTCAATGTGAGTGATAAATACTGCACGTAACAGCTTTACTCTTCAGCGTTCTGCAGACACAGTTGGTTCACTTCTTCGCTGAGAATCTTGGAGTTTGAGTCGTGTGTCGAGTCGACGACATCTTGCCATGTGTCCGGCCACAGCTTGTCATCGAACCGATGATTTTCCTCGCCGTTGTCGTCACTCGGCGGACTCCCCCAAACACTGCTGCCCAGATTACCGCGATGATTTCGATCTGCACTGAACACAGAACTCACTTGGTGCGAGCCAATCCATAGCTCCTGCTGACCCTTATCCGCACTACCCCAATCAACACTTTCACAGCCACTGAAGTCGCCAACAACATCTATTAGAACGCTAGGCGTCGAAGACGAGAAGAATTTAATTTCAATATCTCGATGCCCGTTTAACGAAGACGTCACGATTTCGGTCGACACTTCCAAATTCTGAGATAGCGACGAATGAGTCGACGATTCGGAAGACGTCGAAAGATGACGCGGCGCATCTTTCCTCGCGGCCCGACCGCCGCTATCACATGTTCGCCCACCACCTATCACACCAAAGTCGTTCAGCGAGCGGCGAGTGTCGTCGCTGTCGCTGCACGACGCCGACGGTTCGCTCCAACTACGTCGCACCAGCTCTTTCGCCTCCGAATCCGCCACGGTCGACGACGAATCCTTAAAGTCTTTGTTGAAGAAGTCAAAGGATTTGGCTTCTGGGGGTGGGGTCAAGAAAAGTGGATAAGAAAGATCTATAGAGGAAGGAGTCAAGAACGGGGAGTAGCAATGTTGATCGACGTCCCATATGAGCCCAGCGGGATCGCAATACCGACACTGGCACGTGCTCGGTTGACACGGGAACGGAAACAACGTGTTCTGGCCAGTATGGTCGGCGTCGGCAATCACTTTCCTCAAGTCGCGGTTATCCTCCACCGGACGATGTAGGCTCTTCACATTGGTATCGGGACGCTGCACGCGATGTTGCTCCGCCACCCTGCTTCCGGTGTCTTCATCTCTCCGACGCCCAGCCCCTCGGTGGCCGTCGTAAAGTTCATGACACAACGGCACGTACGGCTTCAAAGTGACAATGCCGGACAGCTGGCCGCTCACGTCAGGTTCGGGGCACGCATTGTGTGCGTCGGTGGGCGACGATGCAGCCGGCTTCCGGTCTTTCTTACGTCGTTTACGTGGTTTTATAATCCTCGGCAAACTATTCTCAGAGTGTCCCGAACTTTCGTCACTCGCCACACTCAAACAATCACTATTCGGCGTGTTATTACTTCCTCCGCCGCGCATATCACGAGGCACCTCGACAGCACATCTTCTTCCCGGAAGCTCCCCTTTGAACGGACGTCCCGGACCACGTGGTGCCACGTTGTTGTTGCTGTTGTTATTCTTGCGAGCGTTGTAATGCCCGGAAAGGATCAACGGAGCACCTTGGGTGTGAATTGCCAGGCGGGACAGCGGACTCCTCAAATTAGGGTCCCCGTCGATGTTAACACACGACGAGGGTGGTGGCGGCGGTGGCGGCAAAGGACGGTTGTGATTTTTCTGTTGCACATTCGGCGCCGGTTTCCGATTCCGTCTGCCGTTTGCCGCCATCGATATGAGCGGCATACCGGTCCAGCCACCCCCGGGTGGACTGTGCCCCGGTGACCCATATCTCGCGCAATCACACATCGCCAACAGAGATCCGGGAGGTGCGTATCCGTGGTGATGACATCCTAGCAGCGGTCGCGATTGCAATCGGCCGGGCCCACCGCGAAGATTATTGTTGTTGCTGTTGTTGCTGGTGCCGTCAACTTTCTTGTTCTTGTAATTCGCATGATGTTGGTGATGGCCATTAGCATTACCCGAAGCCGAACTCTTGGACGCGTTATTATTGTTATTGGAACGTGCTGATATAAGGCAACTCCCGATGTACCGTTCGACTTCCAAATTGCCCTGAGAGGCCGGGCTCATCGCGCACTGATTAAAAGCCCTGTAGTAATCGATCGTGCCGCGCGACTAGACGGGGATCGCGAGCGACACACCCCCCTCTAGGAAAGTTAACTCAAATCGACGACGGTGAACTTCTCGCTGTTCACCCCATCGTTCACAGTCTAGCTTCAGGACACCGAGCGTGACTCCGCGAGAAGTTAATCGACGCACAAAAAATAAAAAATAATTTATCCTAAAATATAAACTCCGACGTCTCTTTGTAAAACGAGACGTTACACTTGTTGCCGGGTCGAAAACTTGCCGTCGGTGACAAACGCCGTCTGGTGCGTGCCCATCTTTTCAGATGCACGACCACGTTTACGCGAGCGAACTGCGATAAGTGATGACGACGTCTACGACTGCGTACGATGTGCACCTCGTCAATGCTTGCTGGAAACTGAATAGTAAAGCAGACACTCGTAGCCGCTATCCATCGTCGAGCACACTTTTCCCCTTATCCCCGCCCCGCCACGACCCATTCACGTCGAGAGACTGCACGATGCCGCGCGCGATACCGAGCAAGTTTGCAGCGTTCAGCGAGTAGCGTCGCGCGGCGCCGCCACAACGCTTTGCTAACCCAAATCTGAATTCAACTGAGACTACATCCACTGATGAAGATTTGTGTGTAGTTCCACTTCTTCTTCGACTTCTTCTTCTCGTATTGGTTATGTGAATCTCCGAGTGCAAGAACCGGATCTATGTACCGTGATATTCGGAATGATCGCTACGAGCGCGCGCGCCAGAATTGCGCGCTTTACGAGCAATATACGTGATACACTTTCAACAAAATTACTCGTACATCTCCTAGATACCTACTTCCATTCACCCACATAATACTTAGTGTAGCTGGTATTATTAAACAATCAGTCCAAAAGAAGTAAGTCATACGCCCACAGCTCAGCCTCTGATGGTGACGGGCTGCACGCTGGCTGTCAGCTGTGAGCTGTCGCTTCGTATTGACCTAATGTCAAATGCAAGACTGCAAGAATGAGTTTCTATTCTATACCACCAATTGAGAGTTCCTAAGTAAATTTGTACATTCAAACCCTATCGCGAGAGCTTTAACTATAAGTAAGGATAGCAAATCGCAACGTTTTAAAATTGTGAACATTTCATAATACACGGAGCTATTTCTTAAAAGCTATAAATAATATGGACCACTTTTGATCATATATTTCATACAGACCCGGGATGGGTGGAAAAATCTTATTTAAGAAATAACCTGTAGAGCTATGCAACTGAAAGATATTTGATGTACAGGTACAGTACATCAACAAGCGATTCAAAACACTTCCTTGAAAGTTTTTGTTATCTTCCTTTAAGTAGTATACAGATATTTCAATGGAGATTTTGTCGGACAACTAGTCATAAAGCTCACTTAGGCACTTGGATGTGTGAGCGAGCAATGCACCTATCTTTGAAATTAGGTATAAAGACAATAAAATCGTGAGTAAACGATTTATAATTTTCACGAAGAAAATGCAATATTCTGACAAGAAAACTTCAGAAACGACATTCTATGCGAATTCAAACGTATAACTGCAGCGTGATTAAAATAATTACGTTCTCATAGCATTAGTCACGAAAGCATCGGCG
>QKMV01000546.1:2277-21459 GCA_003287335.1 Lednia tumana
CCAATTTTTGTGTACCTCTGCTGGGTCTATCGCTAAACATAGCCTATGCATTAGCATGGTGAGCCGCGCAAGAAACCTTGATCATACCAATTTTTGTGTACCTCTGCTGGGTCTATCGCTAAACATAGCCTATGCATTAGCATGGTGAGCCGCGCAAGAAACCGTGATCAGACCTATTTTTGTATACCCCTACTGGCTCTACCGTTGGAGATAGCCGATGATAGTAAGCGAGGAAGTGCGAGGAAGTGCAAGGAACTACTTCCTAACTTAAGGAAGTGCGGAGAAGTAAATGCAATATTGGGGTATCGCACGATTGATCTGATGTATATGTTCAGACATTAGCTATCCATTAGATTTTTAAGAGGACAGACTTCCAGCGTAGCAACAAGCATGCAGGTACGATGCAGGTACCTACGTAAAATGTTATACAAATATACACACGTAGATTTAGAAAAAAAATACCTGCGATACAGTTTGATACAATTTTTCAATCTATCAATTGCATAAAATACATGCCACGCTTTTATTTGAAAAAAGAGGAACACGTTGAGGGCTAAGAGTGCGTAAAAGATCTCTGAAATCGAAAAAATATCGTGTGCAGCGCAATTGGTAAAAAATTAAGGTTCGCATACCCTATCACCCCTCTGTATAAACAATCTTGTGGGTGCCCATGGCTTAATCCAGTTTTTCCCGTCGTCTCTATTTCGTAAGTGGTTCGAAAGAGATAAAGTAAGCCAAAGTTTGAAGTGTGGAAGGTACAATGGCATTCGATCTGTGACACTATTCCTTTAGTGGAAATGTAAAAGAGTAGTAAATGCTTAAAAATAATTAGATGCAACTCTACCATGTGTAAGTTAACATGGACGCTCGCTGATCACCGCGTGCACCCCAGCGTTTCGTGGTTACGTAACGAAATGTTAAAATAGGCACTATTCCCTACCTTTCCTTCGAGTTCCTTGTATCTCAACTGCACACCATCAACGAACTGCAGCTCGTAGTCCGTGAACTTCCTCCACTTGATCAACGCCCAGCTGGAGTTCACTTGAGCCATCTCCAGGTTGGACTCGACGGAGATCTGAGGCGGGAATGTGGTCGACGAAACCAACGCCGGCGGAGTTCGAACCGTGAGGATCGGACTGGATGGCGAGTTGTTCAGGTCTCTCAAGAGGACGCTGATCTTGATCTTGTACATGGTGTCCGGCTGGAGACCTCCGAGCTCGAACTCTAGTTGGGGAGTCGTGATGAGATCGCCGGGAGGAGCCAGTTGGTGTTGGTCCCACGTGGTCTCATCGTCGTTCCTGAGGGAAGGAGATTAAACAAGGTTATTACATTCTTAAGACTCATGGCTTCTGCCGAACTTCTAACAAACAAACTGCCAACGTTTCGCTAACTATACTGAAAGCTTCTTTCCGTATCGCCCCGAAGAAGCTGTCAGTATAGTTAGCGAAACGTTGGCAGTTTGTTTGTTAGAAGTTCTCAGCAGTTAAACCCATTTATTAACAGTTTTTTTTATTAAACATGGTCTTTAATATGACGAGGGCAAGCCACGACCCCTGCAGCAAAACTTTTTACAATGATTCATGAAAGCCTCGGTAAAAAAGTTCAATATCATGCTTTTTTCCTTTGCTTGTATTTACAACTATAGTGTTTATGGAGATGCAAGACAAATTGACCCCAGCTCACTTGGATCAACCTTGCACGGTGCACCAGACGCAGAGGAAATCTAGCGCTGCTAAAGCATAAACTAACACTAATATCTAAGGTTCCTAAGTGTGCAGGCCGAAAATTTGATAACGTACTGCCAACGCAATTGGCAAATTATTGCAAGGCAACATTGTGGTGGGCCAAAGAATGGATGAGCCATTCAAACCAAGGTCCATTTCTGTTCGGGAGAGAGGTTGGAGGGTTAGAAGCTAGTACGGCCACTTCACTCGCCTTGCCATAAACCTCTCGACAGTACTGATTAGTGGCAGAATCTCATGCTGTTCGAGAATTGTATCGACCATCGGAAGGGACGTTAAGCGGTGGTCCCCTTGGTGCTTTTCGACATGAGAGTAATCTACGTGCCAGCACTGGATTTTCCCTCTTCCCTGTTAAGTGCATCATCACCCTCATCATCATCCTATTATTCAGCAATGCCAATAGACGAAAGCCACAGGGCCAGGTTTCAATACAGTGCGCCGTTAGACGCTTTATAAAAAATAAAAAATAAATACAGCCTCTTTTAACACCAAAAAATGAATCAAGACAATATACATTTCTTGGACACATGTCTATACTTCTAACTCTTAGCACTAGTTTTAACAAAAAACGTGTTCTAAGCTGGATAAAACTGACAAGAAGTCCCCTAGTAAATTCCCAACGTTTCGCGAGCTGTTCTGATAGCGTCGTACCCCCTGATGATGCACACATCAGTTCACGACGCTGGTAATTGATTAGTGGACTTCTTAGCAGTTATCCCCAGTTTAGTAAACAGTTCGACACTCACTTGAGCTCTGGCGTGTATCGGAGCTCGACTCGGCCGTGGAGACCGACGAGCACAGGAGGGACGGAGAACACGAGCCGGATTGTGTGTTCGTCGACGGCTTCCAGCGTCTGGACGGTCACCTCGTCGTTGTGGTGCGTCTCGTGCGCCGGGAACGCGGGAGGTCGGTCTAAACCTGTCCAGCCAACGAGGGCAAACAACGTGAAAATGTGCCTTTCTTCGGCCACAAAGATGCTCGGTTACCAATACACATGAAGGGACAGGCAAAAGGATGGAGTGGTGTAAAGCTGGGCTTCCATGGGGATCGCTAAGCGAAAATCGCAGCGGTTTCCCACCGTATTGGATTTTTGACCGATCGGACAGGAAAACGATACATTATTGCTGTCATTTGGCATCTCTGATTGGTTGAACAAAAGTTAAACTACTACGCAGCGTTTGTTCTAATGGTTTAGGGTGAATCTAATAGCAGCTGGAAAATGCCATCCAATAAGTAGATTATTTCACGTACTCTCGTCAAACTGTGAAAGGCAGAGACAACACACTTAATTTATTCCATAGAGAATTCAACTGGCTATCTGACATGGTGTATTTTTTTTTAATCTCGTGATTTTTTGTTACAATCAGGTTCTAGTTTAAAAAAAGTGATAATATTACAATAAATCTTCCTTTAACAAAAAGTAGTGAAAGTAAACATTTCAAATAAATTTTGTAAGAACTCCCGTTGAACTCTCCTTGGAGTTCAGTCAGTTTGGTGTCTCTGCCGTTTACCGTTTGACTGCAGCAATTAAAATATACTAAACATCGGATGTGTTTTTTACTTGCCTCTAGATTCACTTTACCTTTAAAACTTAAAAGTGGCCCTTTTGTTTTATGCCAAACGTAATAAAATCTCTCTATGATCTTGCAATTCAAAGGCATTTTTAAGTGGAAAGATTGGAAGGAACTCTAATTAAGATCCGTCAATTCTAACTTCATTTTTTTACGTTTTTTTTAAAAGTATTCCGACATTTTGTAAGCCATGGTCTGATCTTGTAACCTAGAAAATGTTGTAATAACTTGCGCTATCTTGTATATGTAGATGCAAAAGATCTTTGAGATAGGCCGAGAATTTCACAATCGCGTACGATTTAGATGATTGTGAAATTCACACCAAATGTATTTTGTGAGATTTTTCATCTGGGTTTGGAAATGGACTACAATGGTTCCATGGCCAGCGTGAATGAAATGTTTCTTCAGGCCTACACGTTATTATTTCATTTTGTTGAACTTGAAACAACGCGATTATATGATAGTTTTTGTTAACAATTGCGAACGGTCACACAAATAAAATCTAAATGCGGGAATCGCCATTTGACTTTACACCGACAACTACTTTACCACTTACAAATGTGCAATTGCATTTCACAAAAAGAAACCCCCTAGATTAGAATGGCGTCGAGCATTCCAAGATGTATGCCCCAGATATCTTAGTATGGTAGTGTAGTCACAGTGCAATAAGGGAAAACATTTAGTCATCTTATCAAAGTTTACTCAAACTTTTTGAGAATTTTGAAGGTTAATGTGAACGATAATACATTAAATATTTTAAATATTTCTTTAGTCGGCTTAGAAACCGTTTGATGTTCTCAAAAAAAATGTAATAAAGATAAAGGTTATAAAGTAGAGAAAAGAATGAATGTCAGAATGTCTGTCGTGAAAGTCAGATACAACTTATCTCATCACCAAGCTCAACCCCCTGCCCCAGATGCAGCTACTTTTACTCTTAAAAGTAAAGTGAATGCCAGACTGTGTTGAATCATTTCATCATCATAATCTACCAGCAGATATTTTCGTGCCACATTCATTTAATCTATACGGGTTATTTTTTGTTTTATATTTTAAGTTATGTGAAAGGGTGAAACACCCTCAACATGAAACATTATTTATTAAAGAAGCCGTAAAATTGGTAAAAGTTGGATATAAAAATGTACACATGCGTAAGCATAATACGTACACTCTGTTCTACACAATGGGAGAGCATACTTTTCCATCAGAGGTGCTGGTGCTGTTACCACATTGAGGTATGGCTAGAGAGCCTATTTTTTGGGTGTAAGAAACGCAGTTTACTCTCTCACAGTACAAGTTGAAGTACTGTGAATGAAGTGTTTGTACCTATTGTGAATTAATAGCCAGCGGTTAAATAAATCAACACTATTATTATTAGGATTCTTCGATGAGTAACTTTAGAACATCTGAAATAACAATCTTTAAATAGTGACTGATCATAAAAACAATTATGTGTACTCTCCCATATAGGATGGTCGATGGGTAAGATTCAAACACCCAGAGGATTGAAGAGAACTATCTATTATCGACCCTGTTAAGATATCCCGGAACCAAAGTTGACTTGTAACGAATAGTGTAAATGAGGCACGGCGAACATTTTCTCTTAGAAATGACTCCAAATATCAACACAGTTTTCTGGCATGCACTTAAGCTAGAGCAGTCCAAGATGCAGAAGTCCACTACGGATGCAGTAAATATGCAACAAATCCAATCTTCGGACTACGAACCTGGCTGTTGAGGCTTGTCCCGATTGTTTGGTGCTTGTTGCACATTCCCGTGATGAGGAACAGGACCAGGAAATTGGCTACGGTTGTCTTGGTGAGGATTGTAATTGGTAGGAATCAGACCCAACTGCTGCAAATGCGCCACCAACTCCTCTTCAGTCTTCACGTGCGGGAATCTGCCTTCACTTGGCGGCTGTGGTGGTCCCCTGTGCGGCGGAGGTTGACCCCGGTTTGGGGGGAAATTGGGTGGAAAACGACCGGGTGGTCCACCTGGGTGTTCGCCGTGCGCAAACTGATCGGGTCGTGTTTGCTGCTTCTGCCCAGGTCTTTCGGGATGGTTTTGATCGTTCGGGGCGTACGGCAAGAAGCCGTGCGGCTGTAAGTGGGGTGGAATTCCTCCCGGTCGGTTCGGGGGCGGACCACGGTGAGGTATTTGCTGGTGAGGTGGAATGATTCCTTGAGCTTGAAGTTCGGCGAGTATCTCTTCTTCGCTGGGCCCGTGTTCGTGCTTGTTCTTTCCGGGATGCCCCTGTTGTATCACGAACTGATGAGGAGGATGACCTTCCGCCTGTTGGTGACCTTGATTGTCGTCCGGCTTCGCCCCAGGTTTCGGTCTCTGATGCCGGTTTTTTATCACACCGGTTTGTTCGAGATGCTGCAATATTTGCTGGAGATGAGGATCTTGGACATTTCCGTCTGAATCTGTGCCGATGTGAGGCTCTCCAGCATTATTAGGAATGTGAATATGGACCGGTCTATCGCTGGGATATCGCTGAGGCCCTTGGAAAGGAGGGCCTTGTTCCTGAGAACCGGGAGGAGGTCCATGTCCTCTGACATTGGGATCAAGCCAAGGTGGTCGGAGAGGACCTTGCGGCTGATCAGGATGATGAACTCCTTCAGGACCAGGTCGTCGACTAGGAGGTCCTTGAGGACGTTTATGTGGAGGTATCGCACCTGGATGTGCATGAGGTGGTCTTATTGGTCCTGGCAAATCAGGATGTTGTGTATTAAACATTTCAGGATTTTGTTTTCCTGGAATTTCAGACTGCTGATGGAACTGATTAGGATGAACCCAAACTCCAGGCTGTCCTGGCGACTCCCCTGGGAACTCATGGTCTTCGACGTCTGGGAAGTGGTGAGGGCCGACGCTTTCTTCTTTGTCTCTGTCCGGTATCCGACTCGGCTTCTCAACGGGCTGCTTTGGCACGGGCACGTGCGGGTGTTCCATGAAATCTACCGCCATACTTGTTTCGGGGAAGCTCGGATCATCCTGTTTGGGGAAATTCTCAAACGGTATTGGTCCCGGGTATTTATTCACCTTGGTTTCGTCATTGAATGCGTGCATTCTTATCGGTTCTTCCCCTTTGTTGTGTTCTTTCTTTCCGTGCGATTTCTTGTGTTCTGGGATCATCTCGATCACACTAATCGGTCCTGGAAACTTGTCGGTTTCTCGGAACGGGCCGGGAAGCATGTGTGGTCCATTCACGTCACTGGATTCGTCCTTTTTTGATCCAGTCTTCTTCTCCTTATCAGTCTTCAGTCCTGGGACTACTTCTATGACTCTAATCGGTCCAGGAAGCATTTCAGTCTCTTTGAATGGCCCAGGAATCATATGAGGACCATGATCTGATCCTACGCGCGTAGAATTCTTCTCTTTCGATTCGTTTATAATTCCAGGAATCATTGTTATCTCACTGATAGGTCCGGCCAGCATTTCAGTATCTTTGAACGGCCCAGGAATATTATGTGGCTCGGTGTCTTTCCCAGCAATCATTCCCACGGGAATAATTTTGTCAGCGTCCAAAATTCCAGGAATAATTTTGATCTCTCTGATCGGCCCAGGCAGCATTTCGGTCTCTTGGAAAGGTCCAGGTAACATGTCAGGTTCGGGAGTGAAGGGATCGGGTTTGTGCTGTGACGTCATGATAGATGTGCTGTCGTTTGTGAAGTGGGTGGGACTGAACGGTCCCAGGAAGGTCCCGGGTCCCTTCGGTTGCGTCTGGTTGTCAGGTTTGAGTGGTCCGGGGTGGTGTGCAGATGAGAATGATTCGTTATGAGATGTCAGAATTGGTTCTTGTCTTTGTACGTCAGTTTCTGAAAAAAGTGAGTTAGAAGGTATAGCATCATGTTTTGCTTCATCAGGTATTTATGTCTTCGTCCTATATATGGTTGACGAAACTCGATTTTGCGAATGTCAATAATGCATGTTAAACGCAACGTATCGAATAAAAAAGCACAATATCATAGATTAAAGGTGTATTACCTAATGTTAGCAAACCTTTCTTCTGTGATAATTTTAGACTGTTTGTTTTTTGAGTTAAACCATGATTTTAGTTAACGTTGATAAATATTCATTTCACTTCAAACATATTTGGTTGATCGGGGACTCGACCCTCGGTCTCCGTATTTCGCGTCCTCTGCTCTAGACCGGTCATGACATATCTGAAGTGCAATTAACGATGTTTGTGACGAAAAATCGATGAAAATGAACAGAGAACCACTGGAAGAAAATTAAAATCACTTCTAAAATACCTGCTTACTCGAGGACTCGAACCCCGGACCTTTCGCTTCTCATTTTGACCTTCTCAATATGAGATCTACCACTCATATAGATTAAAAATCACTTCCGAAATGCCGTATCTTGCTTAGCTCAATGGTAGAACAGTTGCCATGAAAGCAAAAGGTCCGAGGGTTCAATTCCTCGAGTAAGCAGGTATTTTTGAAGTGATTTTAATATTCTTCAAACTAATACTAGCCGTGTATTTGGCTTTAGATTCAACAGAGCAACAAGTTCGTAAATAGCTTTTCCAAACCAAGCGCTGCTGCAGTGCCGTTGAAATGTTTGCGAAACGAAGCGTTTTTTGTTTTTTACCTTCGCTGCTAATTTCGAAAATATTTGACGTGATGTTCGCAAAACCTTCTCTTGTTAATCTCACGTTTATATCCTTTCGTTTTCATAAAGCTTGTATCGAAGAAACGCGATTCATTGAATTCCGTTTTTGGCAATAGGAATGGTTAAGCGAACACGCTACCCTGGGGCCGCGATCAACAACTGCCAATAACTTTAAAATCGCTATCATGAATTTTGGCAATGAAAACAAAAAGTAGTTATTTATTGGCCTATACACCATCTGTGAACGCAAGATTCCATGGCATGGGATGGTCATTTAAACGTCATAAAACGTTGATCGTAAGTCCGGATCAAAAGAATTGACTGAGTCCAAAGCCGATGGCAGTGTTACGTAAAGTCAGCAATAAGTCAGTTCATCGGGAGACTCGCGTTCGATCCTCGCTATTGCTGCTACACCGGAAATCCTGTTGTGGTTTACGGCATTTCCAAAACTTTCTAGCTACGGAGAATCAGGGAACGTTCGTAATAATTCAGGGCAAGGCCGACATTTTTCGAGAGGCGCCAATTCTTTGTCACGAGTGAATCGACCAAGCTTTATAAAGTGTTTATCACGAACATTTTCAATTCGAGAGGAGTTCGCAAGAAATTGTAATTCGAATCAGTCATTAGCTGGTTTGTTAGCGATTTAGGGTCGATTTTTCTGTGGTCTTTTAAGATGTCATCGCCATGACAACGACCAATCCGGTGCGATTCGTTGAAAATTTAAAAAAACAGCTTGTGTTTGAATCAGCCAATCACGGGCCGATATTCAAATTGGAACCGTAAAAGCTCGTAAGGAAACTAGCGAAAGACAAACGGCAAATTTCTTGCGATCATCGCTGAAATATCTTGCGAATTCAAACAAAAGCGTGATCAGTAAAAAATTAACTTGGCATGTCAAAATACCTGATCCTGTCGTCTTCATATCTGGACACAACCAGTATCGACAGCAGTCATCTTCGGGTAAGTGTCCAAGATTAGCCTCTTGTGGTTGACACGCCAGATTCGATGGGGGCGTCGCTGGTACAGGCGGACAGGCTGTTTGGCAAGTGACGTTTCCAAACTCGCAGTAGCAACGCTTCTCACAGCCCGTGACAGAGATTGGGATCTCGGCCCAATTGTCGAACGGCTGTCCCATGAACATGCACGAGCCGTTGTTCTTGCACCGGACTTGCTCGGGACAGCACATTGGCGGCGAGGCGACAAAGTCTTTGGGCACGTTCTCCCAAGCAACACACTGAAAGGACACAATTCGGAATTGTTAACAAAAAAAATACCGTTTTTGATACTCAGATTTTTATCAGAATTATACGCTGGGCTTGTGGTATACCAACTTACTGTTGGTCAAGGCAAACATGGATGAGGATAATTGGGATTTAGAAAAACGATGTTTCACGAATTGTTTGTAAATCACTGCTTCATTATGCTTGATTGGTAAAATATCTTTTTAAAGACGGCGCATATAATTGGGTGTTCTAATGTGACCAATTCCTCAACTTTGAGTTAAACTATTCTATGGTTAAACTGGAAGTTTAGTTAAATGTCACAGCAACAACTGAACCATCGGCTCAGTTTCTTCATTTTTTCAACTCTGAATAGAGCAGCACATGAATTTCTATGCATATGTTTGGTTGTTGCTATGGCATTTGACTCAATTCCCACTTTTACTCTGAGTTGAGAGAGTGGTTAAAATGGCCCTTAGTGCCTTGAAGTGCCTTGCATTAAAAAAATCATTGTCCGCTACATTACCGTTACTATTACGCTAATGTTATTAGTTGCATCTGACCTGGCCCTTGCTATTTCTACAGCAATGTCTTGCTATTTTCTGAAGGGAATCGATACACCATCTCCATAGTCCTCTCTCTTCACGATCAACATTTTACTAGCAATGAAAAGTTCTGTAACTCCTTTATTATTTTATAACACTCCGACTGAAGTACCAGCAGGTATTTAACTTTTTTGTCTTTTATTTTATTTGCTCTCGGACGCTTTTAAGTGAGGCCATGAAATCGATTTTATATGTGATTATCTATCAAATTTCAATTAAAACGAGTCTGTGGATTAAGAGCAATCACTTGATTTCTGTAAGCTGTCTTGTGCAAACCCGTGTGGCAAGCAGACCTTGACAGTGAATTTGTCAAGTCTTTTCATCAACAGGAATGACGATCGGTTTCAGTGAGCAAAGCGAACAATCATGCGTGCCCTCAGCGCTAGAGCCGCAGGCTGAAGCCGCCAATTCTCAGAAAGCTAGCAGCAGTCAAGCCCAAAATCCTGGTTTTACTTTATCGGTAGGTGCCTTAAACAAAGTGGTTGGTTGACAGGTGTTGGCAGTTGTGTGCACTGTAGACAAAAGCTTGAAAAGCGTTCTCACTTGTCACCTTTGAAGCTATTTTTCCCATAGATTGTATAAGTACTTTGGCTCATTGATGGCCCTAATTGACTTCCAGATTGGTATTGGGTAAATTGGGTCTGAAAATTTCTGAAAGTGTTCGTGCTGCAGATAAGCCGATGCCAATTTTTCGAGACAACCTTTACAAGGTGGCAAACCGAGGAAGGAGTCGAGAACAGGCGGAAATATTTTTTTTTATAGTGGTGTTTAACGACGCACTGAATTGACAACTGGCCCTGTGGCACTGGTTTATTGGCATCGGTGAATGATAGCGTGATAATGAGGGTGATAATGAACCTAACAGGGAAGAGGGTAAACCCGATGCCGGCACGTAGTTTACTCCTGTCGAAAAGCACCAAGGGGACCACCGCTTAACGTCCCTTACGTAGGAGGGTACAATTCGAATAGCATGGGATTCCTCCACTAATCCGTCCTGTCGAGAGGTAGATTGCAAGGGTAGTGAAGCTGTCGCACTAACTTCACACCCTCCAGCCTCTCTCCCGAACAGAAATGGACCTTGGTATGAATGGTCACCCATCCAACCGTTGGTCCACCGCAATGTTGCTTAACTTCGGTGATCTCACGAGAACCGGTGTACCCAACATGCCAAACCATTCGGTATAGGCGGAAATAGGACAGGAGCTGGTAAGAAGATGGCTGCGTCATATAGTAGAGGAACTATCCTGTATTGCCCTGCAATTATTTTGGAAAATCACGGGAAACTGAACCCAAGATGGCCGGTCACCATGAAATCTAATAGTGGAGCCTCTCGTTTGCACGACAGGTGCTCTGATGGTATCCGATCGAAAAATTCTGGAATATGTCCTACTGTAAAAAGGGCACATCTGTTTCCTTAACCACTCCATTTTAATTCCCGACTTCTCCCGACAAGCCTCGAGGCTTGGGAACTTGGGTGGTCTTCCCGAAACGAAATACCCAATGCGGCATAGAAGGAACTGTGCCGCAACCTACTAACTTGAACTATGTCAACTGTCACTTTTTTATGGCACTATCTCGCTAGTTCTACGTAAAAAATAGAAACATACTAATTACTTGTTATTTCCTTGATGAAGAAAGGGATTTAATTTAATTGATATAGCTTCCTGAGAGCACTGGATTGATGGACCATTCATGCAGGAAACAGTTACCACAGTCGTTGGCCAAATCACGCGAAATTTTGTTTCACTTTCTAACATTACTTTAGCAAAGGTGGAGGGTTTAGCTTGCTTTGTTATAAGTTGGACTCGGCAAGCTTTTTATTTATCTTCTTTTTTATTACTCTAAGGTTATTAGTTTCGAAGATAAAAGCGTTCAAAGCGTGATGTGTTTCCGTTACATCTGCGTACTCCCGACGTTACCTCCTCGCGAAGAAAGACGTAGTTTAACGTCCAGCGACAAGAACAGCGGGTAAGTTTGACCGCTAAGAACGTCACTTACGTGCGGGTCGAGCACGTCCAGGCCAAAGTTGGTGGGGCACTCGATGTCTGCGCACTGGATGCCAGTGTCTGCGCAAACGCAGAACGCCTTGCACCCGTCGTGGAACTCTTCGCCCATCGTGTAGTTCTTGCCGTTGAACGAGCACCCGTCGGACGAACCGCCTGGAACGATCGAACGAACACTCTGTAGTTGCATCTTTTTAACTCGGGGCTTTTTCCTCATCCAAGCACTAGCGCTATAGGGAATCTCAGTTTTGGTTTTATCACTCCAATTTGGAGCAAAATCATTTGTTTTTTCCCATTTAAAAAGTATATGCGGCCCCTTGAATCTTGGAGCACCAAAATCTTCCTTCTCGCTCTAACTGAGATTCCCTATTGTTTCAAATAGAACACAAGCTGGGTAAAACCGTAAAAAATTTGTCGACGTTTTGTAAACTATAGCTGACAAACTCTTCAGGGGGTAGCAGTTGGTCTCTCAGAAATCAAGTTTTTTGTTGAGTATTTCAAATGGTATATTTTACATTTTGAACGTACACTTAAAAATTGATTTTTACCTCAATATTGGCTTAGTTATTCACTCAAAAGTCAAAAGTTAGCCTGCCTGGTTAGCTCAGCGGGATAGCACTCGACTGGTAATCGAGAGGTCGCGGGCTCTAACCCCGGATTGGTTGCTCATTTTTCCCGCTTTGCATTCCTTCTATTCTTCGCTTACTGGTTAAAGCGTCCCCCCAGAAAAGCCAAGTTCTCAGAAAGCATGTGTGCGGTAACAGTAATACGCTAATGCCCGGGTCCACCAACTATTAACTATGAAGCCAAGATCAACCAGAGTGATTATTTTGGGTTTCATCTCACGGTATCACCAGTGCTCGACAGAGATGAAACTCAAGCGAAACTTGGTTTAATAGCAGGCGAAATCTGGCCTGAGTAGTGCTGAAATAGGCTCCGATTTAAAAAAAAAAGCTTTTTTAGATTGGTGGCCAGCGTCAAGTCAAAGCAACAACTAATTGATTTTGAAAATAAAAACAACCATACTTATTTCCATTAGCTTGATCTTAAGTGCACACTGCTAGGTTAGCGTTAACTGTCCTGTAGGTAGCTGGGAAATTCTATTTAACATACTATTTTCGTGTAATTAGAAGTTCCTGAACAGCATAGAATTAAGCCGAAACGATTATTTCACACATTTTTTACGTTGACGGAAAGAGTCCAGTCAGTAGCTTGGCCATCTTACAAATGTGCAGCTATTAGAAAAAGCTTTGAAGATAATTACGTTCAGGGGGCTGACAAACTGAAAGTTAAGCAACAAACAGGCTTGCCTATTTGAAACACAGGAGCACAATCTTTCAAAGATTTCAAAGGCTTAAATGGCCATATATGAAGCTTGTTTTTTTTTTATAATGGTGTTTAACGACGCACTGTATTGACAACTGGCCCTGTGGCACTGGTCTATTGGCGTCGGAAAAGTGTAGTTGCCAACGGCACGTGGTGTTCCCAGGCGGTCACCCATCCAAGTACTGACCACGCCCGGTGTTGCTTAACGTCGGTGATCGGACGAGATCCGGTGTTTTCAACATGGTATGGCCGTTGACAAGACTTATGAAGCTTGATATAGCAAAAGTACACGGTTGGAAAAATGTTAAAAATATTTGGTTCTAAACCTGTGATGAGTTTTTATTTCAACGCTCATCAATACGTGTTAAATACAAGTATTTGAATAATTGATCACAAAAAATACAAAAATTACGCAATTAGTATCGCCAGTAATGTTATATCTCCCTGGATCAATACAGTAAACTTTTTTACAGTTGGCACCACTACTCCTAGTGTGGTAAACTTATAAAAATGTACGTGTAGCAAATTGTCTGTCGCCAACCCTATACCTCCCGATGAACATGCCACTGGTTCGCGTCACACGGCCAACAGCTTCATTTAGTTGGTCTCGTTTTGTGCACACTAAATGCGCCACCTAACTCACCATTGACATTGTTCAAGGTCTTTGCGGTACTCTTTTTTGTGTAAAAGACTAACACCGCATTGTCATACCCTATGGTTGAAAAAATCTCCATTTTGCGAGAAGATCGCGTGTTCACTGACCCTGACCATCAAACAATGCGGACTATTTTTTATTATTTAACTCAAAGTCATTAGCGAATTATTGTTTAAGGCTGCAACTACCATAATACACTTGATTCGTTGCTGCTGCGTGCAAAGGCAAGTCAGCTATCCTATTGAATCTTTATGAATACTTAAAAACAAGTTTAAAACCCTAAGAAATCAGCTCAATTTAATGCGTAGAAGCGGTAGAGCTGATACTAAAATCTACTAACGAGGTGATGATATAACACCGTTGAATGCCACTCATTATCAAAATAATCATCTAATTTAAATCTGTACCTGTGTTTGGCATTGGGATCAGCACTTCCACAGCGTTACTAGTGGCCGCTCCAGAGTTCACTCTCAAGTATATAGATTTCCCAGTCTTCAGTCCCGTCACGAACAAACCCTTCGACTCTTCTTTCTTCCACGTCTCCTGATCTTCACTGGATTCGATCGTGAAATTCTTGGGGACATCTTCAGCAAGCTCCAGCCTCACGGAGGTACCATTTACCACTTTGGCAGTAAGCAAGTTGAGCCTGGATTGCGAGTCATCTGGGCCTTTGCTGAGTTCGTGGTCTCCGAGTGTGACATCGCAAAGGACGACCGTACAGCAAGCGTCGTTGGGATCAGGGAGCGAAACGCAGTGGTCAGACACCGTTGTGTTGCCTGCCGGACATCTGGAAATAGAGTCGAATTGATTAATTTATAGTGCACACAATACAACCTGTATTTTAAAACCTTTATTCCAAGGTACAAGACATCGACGAAGTGACAACTGTCGCTGGTTTTATGTCACCACTCTATAAGCGCCGGTAAATAGAAGGGTGATCCTGATTCCTTGTGATTCCTATGTGAATGAATGCAAATAATAATGGGACCGAAGGTTTTAAGTTATAACAGCAAAACTCAGCATCTATCAGCAGGATTAATCCACGAGTCCGGTGTAGCAAGAGGTTGATGACAAAGCGACTGATGCTGGTGTAGCTTCAAACCAACAGAACTCACAACAGAACTCACTGTCAATAGTTGCATGAAATATGGTCACCCACGTAATACCGAACCAGCCGTAATTTGGCTTAATTTCGGTGGTCTGAGGACAACTATGAACACAATTCCTATATGAGCTAAAGTCGGAAAAACACACTTGAGGGCTAGGTGTTATGCCCAGAGTTAAGATTTGGTTGGTGAGATAAAAGTGTGATAGATGAGCTTTGCGTTGGGAAAGAAGGTGCTATGATTCATATCTTCCGGGCTTCGGATAAATTTATGGTTTTCTGTATTTGTAAGCCAAGTATTCACAGGAGAGGCTCGCGAAATTAAGTTGAACTCCGGGTCCGGGGAACCGTTTAATATTTTGCAATTTATTATTTCGCTTGGTGAATTCATTTCGATGCGTCCTGCCTTACGTGTACCGTGCTCGACGATCTGTTTGAAAATTGGAACCACAGAGACTACTTCGTGTTTTAGCCGATGAGTTAATTTAAAAGATGTCAAAATCGAGGTGTCACGTTATTGCGTTACAGCAATCTAATTCTGAGGCGTATTGTGTCGTCAGTCTCCTTTCATCAAGTGAAGTATTTTTATACAGCTATAGAGTTTGCTAACAACAACATCTCAATAAGATATGCCCTAAACAAAAACAGCCACGGGTCCAAGCTTCGTTCCTTTAGAAATGTCTGATTCCAGATAATGTTTCGAATCAGATTGGGTTCTGAGATTGCGTGCGTACACGTGAGAATCTGTTCAGTTCGCTAGACGAAAGCATGCGAGGATTTGCTATTTGCTGCGTGCTTTTTTTGCTGCCTACTATACCTAGTTCATTCGCGTTGTTGTTTTTTTGTTGTATATCCGAACTCCAATGTTGTGAGTTTGACAATGGATTCATCATTAGCATTATGTGGTGGGCAAATAATATGTGGGAGCCGACCGAAGCCAGGAATGCTATCGCATCATGAAGCTCGTATGCTAACCCTGTAATCACGCTGAGTGACTCGATGCTCAGACCAACTTTAGGAAGCGCCAAGCTCGTCAAGAGAAGGCTTAGCAAGAGTCGAAACAACCAAGAAAATATTTCCTCTCAAACACATACTCTCAATTGTCTACTCTATTCTTCAAAGTTCACAGCCTGAGACCTGGGCTACTCTCCACACCTAAATAGGTATGGTATATATTATATTGTCTGCTTAAATCTGATTAGAATTATCTCCGAAAAGAAAAGTATCTTTGTTACTAGCTTAATAGATAAAAGGAGATAGCGTTACTAATTATAATTTAAAGGCTGACGATTTTATAAGGTGCACAATGCACCTTGTACTAAATGCAGCTGTTAATGCTTATGGTATTTTCGTGCCGACGTAGACCACTTACTATGTGGGCTAAATTCTACTGTGCTGAATCATCAAACAGCTTGCGGATCAATTGAACGTCAGAAGATGCATTTGATGTCGTGAAATTGAGTTCACAAATATCAGACATATAATTTTCCGCTTCTTTCAAGATAAAGGTGGTAATATCGTTCATTAATTTTCTCCCAAATCTCAAATAGTATTCTATGTCACAACAGGACATAGCCGTTCTAAGCACTTTGGCCTGCTTGCAAAGCTGTAAGCGACAGGAAGTGAAGATGAATTACCAGGCACAAGGAATGAAAGAATTTGCGGTTGGCAAATATGAAAAGAGGCCTGCCTTTCTAGGGTTCCAAGAGGAGAAAGGTGCAGAATTCAAAAATGTGGGTGCAGATAAATATCGAATGGCGTTGTTGGACATGGAAAGCAACTCTAGTTTACAATTTTCCACGCTTGAAGTAAAAAGTGAGAAGATTGATGCGAGGACGTGTTGTCTTACCTCGGCCTGCAGGTGAGTTTGGCGCTGTCGCCGCAAGTGCAAACTTCTTCACACCCTTCACGTATCGTGTCGCCCTTGTGGTATCTTTGCCCCTTGTGCAGGCACAGGTCTTTTTCGGTCAGATCGCCGTCGACAGAGTCAAACTCTGAAACATGATTGCATTTCATTAACACACAAAGAAAGTTAAATTGAAGTACACAGATTGTGGGAGTAAAAGGAATCGATGTGATTGAGGCAGAAGTTAAGACAAGAAAGTATGTACGGATTGCGTCAATTAATTAGCATTAGCATTTTAAAAAAACTGTTAATAACTGGCTTAAACTGCTGAAAACTTAACTGACACTAATTGACACTAATTTTCAGCAGTTTAACCCAGTTATTAACAGTTTTTTTAAAAACTATAGTGCTGAAATTAGGTCAGGAGATATGAGTCTCAAAAAAGCATTAGCATTATCAAATTCTTTAGACTCGTGTCGAGCTCCTAATCTAAGCACTGGTTTTTAAAAAGACTGTCTACAAACTGGGGTGAATGCTAAGAAATCCACTAAAAGCCACTAGCAACTCCCATTTTGACTGTGCAGAAATTTCAGATTTGTTTTCGCTTTGCAACTGGATTTCGACTACGCACGCTCCATACCATCGCCTGATTTTATCAAACACGTACCTTCAATGCTTGGCAGTTTTAACATTATTTACCCATGAATTACTTTTTTTGAAAACTGAAAATTGTAAAGACTTGTGCGAATTGCGATACATTGCTGATCCCACCCTTCGAATTGTATCTTAAAGATTTCGCTATTGTAGGGGAAATCCCCCACAAATAAGAGTTTTTTTTCTAGCGTCAATAATGTCGATGGATGAATAAAAATAATTTTCAAAAATCACTTCCTGGATACAAAAAGGTCGTACAAATGTCTAGACTCAATCAAATGATTTGCTTTGACCTACGTGGTTGCACACAGCAGACTGAAATGCACTGTCAGAGTTGACATTTTGGTGTAAGCCAGTCACTGCGGGGTCAAAAATGGGTAACTCTGTGGGTGCAGTTTTACATCAGAGCCAGGACCGCACACCTACAAACGGATGACGCAGCAAATTTGATTAATTAGTTCATATTGGCATATTTGGGACGAGAACGCGACTTCTTCCAAGTTGATATTTCTCCTGGGAGTGGCATGAATGGGAATGGTATCTAGAAGTAATGCAGTAATGGAACTCTTGCTCTCCTGACTGCTGGCATATATCTAGAACTTGTTGTCTAGCCAAGCGGCCAATTTTCCAATCAAAGTGCAAGTTTTAATTAGGGAGGCTTGGGATAAAGCTTTCGCTATCGCGGCTTATCCTATTTGTGGTTTGCCGTGATTTCCAAACTACTGAAAACTGACAGCCGGGATTACGTATTTACAAAACGTTAGTCGCGTGAAAGACAAGTAGATTTCCAAACCCTCAGAGCAAGTGTTTCGATTACTTTTTTGTTAGCTCTTTATTCGGTGCATGATCTATCGACTTGTTACTCCGTTGAATTTTTATTTTTCCTAATTTTATTTTTATATTAACATCCTTAGCAGCAGTTAGCACTACTTAGCAGACTAGCAGTTATCGTCAACTCGTTCTATTCTACTTAGAGCGACATCGTGTGAGCTGCTTGTTCCAAAGGGCTGCTTGCTAGCTGTAAAATAGAGTGGCTGAAAATGTGTGTCCTCCACGCGACATACGCTTTGCAATGCGTTGGTCCTCTGAATTCAGAGCAAGACCGCCTCATTTCAATTCTATCTCACTCCGTCCGTTCCGTGTCCAATTCATGAAATGACATAGCTGGCCAAACGTACTTGCTAGGTACAAGCGAAACACGACTTTTATCGTTCTAACGGATATATTTGTGACCAGAGCCCGAATCTGTCAAGATCTACTTGGCTGGAGGACATGAGAACCGTATTTAGCAACGCATAAGGTAAGTACTGTCATCAACATTAAACACTGCCGCGAGATCTAATTGTTTCCTCAAAGATTTTACGTCATTCACTTGCGTGAAGTGGTCAATACATAAATAAATGCAATTGAATTGAGTATGAGCGCAGCGCGCACTGCATTGGATAATAAACTGTAAAAGCACTTTGACTGTTATTTATAACGCGAGTAACTTTCATTGTTTTATAACACTGTGATTAGTGTGGTTCTGATCGCGGTTGGTGACTCCAACTTGGAGTATTCGAAAAGAGACATGAAGAATTGAACAAACTGGCTTAAGAGTGCTTAGCATAGAAGGTTTTTTAATGGGCTGCCAAATTTCTAACCCTGATAAGACCTGGCTACTTTTCAGATTTCCAAAATTTGAACATTTTCAATTTTAAAATAAGGGTCTAATATAGGGTCTAGAATAGGGTATTTTTTATGATGTGAAAAATAAATCTGATTCGTATAAATGAAATTTTGAGAAGTAGCCAGGAATGCCGAATTCATGAAAAACACGATGGAATTTTCCCTGTTGCTGT
>QKMV01000547.1:0-21432 GCA_003287335.1 Lednia tumana
AAATAGATGATTTCTTTTAAGAATATTAAAATCACTTCAAAAATACCTACTTACTCGAGGACTCGAACCAGGACCTTTTGCTAAGTAAGCAGTAAGCAGGTATTTTTGAAGTGTTTTTAATATTTTAAAATTATAACTAGCCCAGCCGTGTATTTGGCTTTACATTTTTAATCCTTGTTATATGATTTCTGATGGTGTGAATGGTTTTAGAATGGCAAGTCATGTTTAAACGTCAGGATATTTCAAAATTTCGCCCTGTGTCACCAGAAGTCAGTTCTGTGCATCTCGCACACTTATTCGCCAATCTGGAGGTCTTTCTGATTAATAAACAATAGGCCACTTGAAAAATGTCATTCCAGAGACGATAAAAATTTGTTTCACAATGCATTTCTTATGGGAATACGTTTTTAATTAGCCTTATTGACTCTGGATTAAGCCTTTTTGCAAGTCGTCTATTGCAGTCATCTGACAGCTCATCTGACAGCAATCATGCATGACGTCACAACTCAATGCGGAAGGCAGCTGGTCATTTTCGTACGCCAAAAAAGTGGCGTTCACACATCAAAGCGAACACTTCGATAGAATGACACGAGAAGATGAGAGGGAAAATTAATGGAAAGGATTTGCAATTTATAAATTGCAGTGAAGACCAAGTCAACAAAACCTCAACGTTGTCTCAGCTTTTCACGACCCTTTCAAGGCCAAAAAGGTATTTAAACCAACATAACAGCGTTATGACAATGTTAAATCATTAAATTTCAAACGGGGAGAAAATTTACTCGTTTACTTAAGCAATAATTAGTACAGGAAATGTTTCTTTAGGGTTGAGGATTAAAACAAAAACTGTTAATTAAGGAAGAAACTGTTAGTTAAAAGATTAGGAGATAGACATGAGTCTTAAGAATTTTATAGGGTTGCAGTGCAGATGTTTCTAAGTAATTACAAGCTAGTTTTAAAGATCTTGACTTATCCAGTGACATTGATGTCATTGAACATGATCAGTTTTCTGGAAAAATGAAGAGTTGTCATTGTGATTAGTTAGTGTTATTATGCCCTTATTCGGATGTCGTCTTTTTTGCCCTAGAAAACTCGGCCCCTGTGTACTGTGTCTAAAACAAAACAGCAAATTGTGCCCCTTTATCCTGTGTCTCAAAAACACCAGATCGTGCTCCTGAATTCTGAGTCTCAAAATCAGCAGAATGTCCCCCTGTATACCGTGTCTCAAAAACCAGCAAACTGTCCCTAGTCGAAGGATCAGTAGAGAAAACAGTAGAAAAAAACAGTAGGAATCCTACTGTCATGATATTTCGGACCCAGTAGACACAGTAGAATCTGGTGATACCAGTAGGAAATCTGGGGATATCTGTAGGAATCCTACTGATATTAGTAGACTATTTAAGTACGTTTTTTCAGGTTATTTTATGTGTAATGTCATCAGTACAGACCTTACTGACATTAATATAAGCCTAATGGTAACATAAGACCGTCTACTGATATCGGTAGGATTTCTAACGACACTAGTAGAAATTCTACTGAACCTTCGACTAGGGGTGCCGCTGTATTGTGCGCTCGACGCGAAATACGCAAATTCCCTAATTCTCTTACGATGCCCAGTAATCCTCGACTCTCCATCAACGTGGCCCCGCAGCCGAAGAACGAGACCACCATCAAGACGACGGCGGCGGCGATGATGATGTAGATGCCAATGTAGTACTGGCCGACGTTCAGCGCCCGGACCCACTCTTTGAACTCGGGCTCGATGCTCAACCACAGGGCCAGCCCGAATATCGCGGCAGCGAAAATCTAGAACAACAACACGCATTCGACATGAGCCAATATTGACAATATCGGACAACGATTGTCAATAACAGGACACTGGGCGGATGGCGGGTCGCAATTTTTAAGCGCCACTCTCCGTGTTTTTTTTACGAATCTGCTATATATCAGTGGATTGAGGGATCTACTCATAGAATTATACATGAGCCGAACAATTCAGCGGCTTTTGCACCTGATTTTCACCAGTTTTTTAACCGTCGTTATCCATGTTCAGCTTTCATGCAAAGTATATTAAAAAAAGATAGGTTATTTGTTATAAATACAAACATAGGATGTACGCACCGTTTAAATCAAACCCTGCTAAGCCTTGGGGTTGATTTAGTCCCGGCATGTATCGGAGAAACATTTACACGAAGATTATCAACATCATGAATTCAATTTTCGTTTGATGGTGGCTTCCAGAATTACACACTTCAGTTTGTAATTTTTTAAGAATTCAGGCAGAATAAATTAATCCAGGCAGAACAAATGGATTCAGGCAGAATTCAGGTAGAATTCAGGCAGTGAACTGAAGTTTGCGCAAAACACTTCATCAAAGGCTGGTGGAACAAGGATGGATAAAGAAAGGAGCAGCGTGTTGTGGAAGAAAAAGGGCGTGGAAAGTGTGAACCATAAGTTGGGAAGGGAGGAATTAAGATGGTTTGGGCACTTTAAAAGGATGGAAAAGATCAGAATATCAAAAAAGGCATGTGGTGTAAAATATGAGAAATGGAGAGAAGGCTGACCTAGAGATCGGTGGATAGAACAGTTGAAAATAGATGCAGAGAAAAGAGGAAACAATTGGATAAAAGTGGATGGAGTAGAGCAATGGTGGAACGACAGGGAAAATTGGAAGACATTAGTGGGAAGAAAGGAGAGAGAAGAGGAGATGTAAGATGAAGATATGAGATGAAATTGAATCCGTGTGCAAAGAGAGAAGAGTGTGGCTGGTAAGCCCTCGTATTGTTTATTTATTTTTATTTTATCGTAAGTCCTAGACGATTGTTGGTAGTTGGCACTGCCAGGCCGATTTATATGATTGGTTTTATGGGATCGTAAATAATAATTTTCAGATTTCAAACCACAATAATTGTATATATCGACCACCGTCCATAATGTGTCGTTAGTGTCGTGAACTAGAAATATTCAAAAATTTCACCGGTAAGTTTGCAACAAGTGATGTTCAGCTTAAAGCTGCTTTCTGAAAATTATCAAAAGGATGGTGGTGAGTGGTAAGCAGCCAGATCAACGCCCCGCGACTGGCGACCTGTGATTGCCAGCATAAAGATCTCCCAGCCAGATGGCAATTAAACAATAACATTGTTTTACGACATAGCGAGAGAAGAAACAAACTACAAACTACCAACAAACGGGGAGAAAAGTGTCACCTTAAACATATAAACACCATTAATGACCTACCTCACGTAGCACTATTTTATATTGCAACAGGAAGCGTTGTATAAAATCTCATTCGTGAGCTCGGGGATGCAATTTCACCCAAATTGGAGTCGTTCAGCAAAGAATACTATATAAAGTTCCCATCCACGTCGGAATTTATTTTATTTTAGTATTCAAACTACCGGTATTAATTCAACATCGTACCTAAAAGCATCGTAATTACTTTACGAACTCTATTTTCATCGCAGTATCTACCTACGTCTCGTCTTTCATGCATTCAGTTTTCAACTTTCAACCTTCAAGAGCTCTTTAAACAGCTCGATGGATTTTCTCCATGCGAGTTCTAATTGGACGTGTTGTGTACGTTTCGATGACAATGTTCAGATAAAAGCACATATCACTGGAAGTCACAATTGGGAATATATAGCTATACTGCGTCGGGTTATGTATAGTGGACGGACGGACGGCTGGTCGACCGCTGGAACTGAAGTTGCCAATTTCATTCAATTATAACTGCTGGCGTGAGCCTCGGGATGCTCATGCATCCTCCGCAGTTCCTGCCGACAAATCGCGATCACCATAATTGGTTACCATGGTAAATATAAACGTCAAATTAAATTAGCGAGAACCGAGTGTCGTGTGCTGTTGTACATGTATTCGATTTTAATTAATTAATTAGTTCATTGAATAGAATTCCTGAAATGTTAATGATTTATGCATTTCATTTCATTTCATTCGTGCATTTAGAGCTCGTTTCACAATTTTGATTTGAAAAATATCGAAGTATTGCGTGCATGGAAAGGTCCGGACTGTTGAGGGCAGATAAAGAAGATGTGAAAACGTGGGTTTTTAAATTTGAAAGATTACTTTGTATCACATGGCATTATTGGCATTATTATGCCTCTGGTTATTGCAAAGAGCAACGTTTTTATTGAAAAAAATAACACTTCATCGAAGACCTAAACTGTTTCGGGTAAGTTTCCGGCTCGGCGAATTTCCCATCGATCTGATCCGTCTCTATCTCTTGAATTGCTATTTTATAGAGTAAAAGCACAGTAAAAGTGTGTTTCGTCTCAACATATACACTCGTGTAAGTTTAGCTACTCGCTCTTAAGGTTTGTACGCTCAAGGCGTTCATTAAAACAAAGTTGAACTCATAATTTTCGAAAATGTGATACATTCTGCGAGTAAGGAAACACCGATGTGTTTTATGGATTTAAACACCAAGTTTAGTTCACTGGGAATGAAGTTAACAGGCGGCAGGCAGGATTTTAGGGGCGCGAAGCCAGCGGGCATATCCATTTCTGTTCCAAAACTCGA
This sequence comes from Lednia tumana, assembly GCA_003287335.1. Taxonomy (NCBI): domain Eukaryota; kingdom Metazoa; phylum Arthropoda; class Insecta; order Plecoptera; family Nemouridae; genus Lednia; species Lednia tumana. The sequence goes on from QKMV01000547.1 coordinate 4,534, forward strand.
GATTTTGTTTTTGTTGTTCATGATGAATGATGATTGATTAGTCACCCGGACGCAGATTATATGACGCGATGTAGCACAGAGTCATTCATTCTAACCTCAAATGCAAGTAAACATTTTTTATACCATTTTTGGTAAATAATGATTCGAGTTATGGGAAGAGGGTAAGGTTATGAAATTGAAGAATTTTATTGCTCTAGATTCTGGAAGCGTGTTTCGCGAACTACATCACTTGTGATACGGAGAGTGATACTGATTAATCGTGAGCTAACCCCCTTAACCCTCCTCGGTGCTTATTTTCTTTCCAAATAAACCAACGATACGATATAGTAGTTTGGTTTAGAGTCTTGAAAGGTCGAAACTTGCGCTAGCATGGATCGCAGCGTGGCGACCGAAAATAAATGATGAAAATGTATCCGCGGAGCATAATGTGAACTTATTGTTAGTGGAAAACAAAGGGCGATTCGTTAGGCGCAAACCCGTGACGCCAGCCGCGTACCCTGCCACGTACATTATACATGGCGCACGCTGACGATATTCCATTATAATGCTAGACGTTGACGACATGTTCCCTTCGCAGAACGTGTTCATTTACCGTGTTTACTTATTCGCATTTTCATATTTGATCAGAATGTAAATTAATTTTATTTAACCAAACTAATCATGATCAGTGCCACCCAGTCTATATGCACGGCTCTGTATGGAAATAGAAGCAACCCCAGCCCTGGTGCGATGCCCCCGCCAGGCTACGATTGCAACGGGCACGGGGTGATTATTGCTATGCTACCATAGAAACTATCAGCTGTGATGCTATTGTGCGATGTGGTCGCAGGTTGCTATGCCACTCTTCATTGATCCGGCTAAACTCGTAGTCGTACAGATTGCAGCAGCGAATTATACAGAGCATCGAAATAGCATAATGCCTTTGCTTGGCTAGGTCGGTCGTCGAGCGCGCTATGCTTTGCTACACGACGAACGAATCGGATTTGCGTCGCTCAAAAACTTTTTGCGACTACTTGCTATGCGGTACCACACACCGGGGTCTGTTCCTGGGCATTAGCATAAACCCCCTCTAGGAATCATTTGTCAATCGGACGATATGGGATCACTACGGATAGAGACGATATTAAAGCGATATAAATGAGTTTCGTCCGGATCTCGTCGTGCTTACAGGCTAGCAAACGCTCGTCGCATGGTTTACCTAGCGTCCTTTTCTGACCTATAGCCACAAACACAAGGAAGGCGCCTAATAACATAACGTCGCTGCCGGCGCGTGTGTTGTGCGCAAGCGTGTGACTGGAAAAGGACGCGCGACGGCTCGACGGCGTCTTCATTCGATCGGTTCTTTGAGGATGCAGAATGTTTAATAAGTTTACTCATTTGGCAAGAGATGGTGTAAGTTTGAGTAGGACTGGTAAACAGAACGATATTGTTATTATCTTTTCCGGCGTGTTTGTTTTAATGACATCGCGATGTCAAGATTGTATAAACACCTAAACGCAGTCGTGGAGAAACGCGAGGCTCTAGTGGCTCACGAATAAATGCGGCGCTCAGCCGATTGAGACTCATAATATGAGATAATGATTGCCGCGGCTTAGTTGAAATCGATATCTCGGAGAGCGTGAAATCATAAAATTGATTAGATTCCGGGAGGGGAGGGGGACGAAGCGTCGACAACGAAAGTAAACCAGGGTGTAGCGCCACAATGTAATTAGTTCGCTTTAATGAGATGCACCCTCCCCAAAACCAATATAGAAAATAACAAAATATGCCAAAGCTTGCCTCCCGTTCTGAAATGTTTAGGTTCTTCAATCCGGATTCGCATACGAAATTAGATCAATCAATTAACTCTGAAGAGCTATGCAAGCAGATGAAGATTAATTAAAACTCTAAGCTTTACTCAAGAATATTGGAATCTTTCTCCTGAAAATGGTGTGCACAGAGAAGGTTGATTCTCACGGTCCAAACAGCGCAGCACGTCTATTAGATGGATATAAACAGTGCAAAGTTTGTTTGGTGCAACAACAGCAAAGACAGCTCGCCTAATTGGAGCAGACACCCTTGTTTGATTAAAGCAAAAGTTTCATATGTTAAAGGTAAAAGTGTATAATATCTACTTACCCACTGGACGACATTGAAGCACAGCAACGTAGATTTGATGCACGTGATTTTCTCACTCAAGTCCGTATCCTGACGTTCCGTGACCATTTTCCCCGACATCGTGCTCATGATGACTGCTGTACAGAAAGGACGACGACGTTTTTCTTCCTTCCTTCCTTCCTTCCTTCCTTCCTTCCTTCCTTTTCTTTTCCGGAGACCAAGTGTGGACAATTTCACCCGCCTGTCACAATCACACCTAGCTCTCTGTCTCTGCACCAGCCAACACCTACACTGCTTATCTGTCACGTCACAGGTGATAACATGTTGAAATAATGCGATAAGCTGATTACAAACTCACGATGAACTCAAAGAATGTATGTGTGTGCTTTTATAGTTTTTTTTTCTCGTATGAGTGATGTTCCATCATATGACGAGGCAAAGCAGAAGGGGAATGCTTTATTACATCAGAAGAATCGTATAGAATGTATACTATTCTACATTTTTTCGTTTGTGCATGCTTTTATTTAGTACCATAATACGCGAAACGCTTTTATGCAAACGTATATTCGTCTTCCTCCTCCATTTGTTGAAAGCCTTGCTCGTGGGGTTGACTTGTACCTCTTGGTCGCCATCATTTTCACAGGAAGGAATTTCAAAGGGCGATAAGTTTCGTAGTAGCTCCTATTATGACGAAGGTTTTTATCTGGTTTTCGATTGACACAATCAGACATATTTATGCGTAACCTAAGAGGTATAACTAATAGCACTTTGATGAGCTAAAGGTACAGAAATGTTTTATTCACTTTTTCTAGCGGGTGGAGTTGATGCCATTATCTTACTCGCCGGCACCGACTGCTAAATTGGAATGAGAAGTTGTGACTTGATAATTCTTTTATGATTCCTGCATTATTCCGTCTACCATACCTTCTAGTTAACGATTGTCGCATGGGCAGTCATCCGTAATAAGCGGTTATCAGATATGTAAAACTCCTTTTTACCATGTATATTCATTCATTTTTCATGCAGCAAGCAGCCTATGAAACATGACGTTCGTTTGATCGCGATTGAAATGTGCCAATCGATGTGCCATTGCCTATCGCTATTCTCGGCTCGACGCTTGTCTTCAGAAACTGTGATGTGGAATATTGATAACGTAGAAAAAGATAGGAGACAGGAAATAGCACGAATCTTGTGCTGGAAGCTTTTATGTGAATATAATGATAGCATTCTTGAATTATTGATTTCACAATCCACATGCGAAGGACGAACTCGCGGAGGAGCATTGCGGAAGGTAGTTTTCAATTTTCATTTGGTTTGATGCGTACGCCCAGAATAGTATATTATTCTATCTTACGTAACTCTTTTTCTCTTAGTATTTCGCATCTTCTTTCCGTAACAAATTCACCCAGGAATATTATTAGTTCTGGTTATAACTCTTACTTTCCTTAACACCCTTTTGTTTTCTACAAAAATATGCAAATTTCGGCTATAAAACAATGCACACTCGTAATAAAGCTTTCCCCCACTGCCGACCGCACTTCCCCGCCCATTGGGCACACGAATATGTTCGAACGGTGATACTAATTGGGCGGCGATAAATTCACATTGTTAAATCAGATCAGTGAAAGCAAATTGTGACCTAGAATCATGTTCTTCTGTTTTGTTCGTCTCCCAAACCTTGATCTCTAGAGTACGACTACATAAGTAACACAACATGCAAGAATGTGGGGCGTACACCATTCTATATACTTAAGTCCCACTTTCGATATTTATGTGCACCTATATCGTATCATGTCATTATCACGACCTACACCCGCGCCCGCCGCGAGATTACACACATTCAACATGAATTTCAGCTGGAACCTATAAATACATGTAGGCTAAATGTAAACGAGCTGGGTATGGATTCGGATTGTAATTTGCGTAAAGCTCGGTGGTGGCGTCTGTGTAACGCCATCGTTTTAAAATCGTACTTGGTTTTTTGCTCTCTGCTAATGTAATATCATCTATGAAGAGTCTAACAAATAAAATTACTATATCATGCGAATCTCTTAAACTGCGGAATTATTCAGCGTAAGGTTCTTATCCTAAATTTTAATGCGCTGCTCCGTGCGTTCTCACATTGCCGCGACGAGCCTGACTCTAAATTCAGCTAATTTGAGTGCTTTGTGGCTATGTATTACGTGTCGTCTCCGTCGTCGCCCTTAAAAACTTGTCTTAATAAATCAGAATTTTATTCACCCTTATATATTCGATTGCATAGCATAGCACAGCTAGAGCACAGTGTCTATCCAACCCCCTTGCCTCCGCCAACCCCCCACCGGGGCCGTGGGTAACGTCGTCGTGTCTGGGGACTCCGCGACGTCCTGGTCTGTATAGCCTCGGTCTGAAGCCGGAGTCTACCTCGTGGATTAACAGCTTACTACAGATATTCTTTGTCGGAGAAAAGGCTTCCTTGGAAATTCTGCACGAATCGTCTTGAATTAATTTGACACGTGAAATGTCGTGCTATGTATACATTAATCGATACTTTTTTATAAGAAAAGGTAAATGTTTGCACAACGCTCGATCCCTGACGAGTTACGAAAACTAATTATTGTATGCATGCGGTTCACTCGGCATATAACCCGGCGTACTTTCTAATCATTGTGGTGCAAAAAAAAATGCGATTCGTATGCATTGAATATTTAAAAAAGATTAACTATAGCTGACTGGCCAAACGTATTATCAGTAATCTTCGCAGCAGCAATTCGGACTGCAGAGTGCTTTTATTTTGGCGCGTACGCGGATAAACCTTGTACTGCAAGCAACAATTGGCCAATTATCGATCAAAATATTTCTTTGCTTTGAAATCACCGGACTGTATGATTTATAATGTTGATGTTAATGGCTGTTTAGGCGCTTAGACCTTGCAGACCATGCATTAACATGGGATAAAGAGGGCTGACAGTCATCACGGATTCAGTGATCACAGTAATGCGCCCATCAGACCCACCCAAAACCCCCTCCCCAACGACGTGCCTACAATGGAGTGTGATTTTCTTTGTCTCGACTCAGCAGCTGGATGAGATATTGTGGCAGCAACAATCAACATAATTGATCGAGTTTAATGAAATATTATAGATGTATAGAATGTGTGTGACTTCAAGGCTCTTACGCAGTGGGTGGAACAATATGAAATGATATCCGGAAGAGCTAGTCCACATTCTTAGGCGCCGACGCCACGCTTCTTGCCATTGATTGTAGTAATATGCTAATTGTGCGTTTGCTTGCGCTTGTGCTCGCGCTGTATAAACTGACGGCATGGTTTTTGCTGCTAATTTGTTGTAGATAAGGAGACATTCCCGATAGCAAAGAACAATCGACGTGGAGATTTTCCAAGAGCAATCAACTAGGGAAATCCAGTGATAATATTTTCACTTGCAAGATTGAAACTATTTATTAAGAAGCACGTTATTAACTCAGAATTGGAGTGTGACGGGCTGCTAGACGTAAAAGGTCACAGTCTTTTTTCGTAATTTTTAGTATTTTCTTGGAAATGCAGTACTTGAAATTCTGAGAGGAGAATATTTTAAATCGAGGTATCAGCCGTGAACTCAATTATTGATGCTGCTGTATCCGAGAGGATGGCAGCCAGGAATTGAGCATAAACTTATAATTAGATTTTTATTAACTGCTCGCGAGTGAAGTGGGTATGTATGTACGGGATTGGAGGCACGGTACTTGATTTTCTTTTTATACCATCGAGCAGATTCATTACTTTTTCAACTTACAGCAACACAGAATATACAAATCCCTTCAGCTTACCCGCTCTAGCGGGAAATAATAAATGGCGAATGCAAATTTACTTAAACAAGATCATTATTACAGCTCTAATTATCCAGTTTATCAACGTTCTACGCGGGGAAAAAGTTTTTGAAATTCCAACCCATTTGCAATATCAACCTATTTGTATAGGGAATCAGTCTACGTCAGGCGCAAATTGAAGACTATTTATAAGCAGTCGGGAAATTCAAAATAAATACCTTGGGAGGAAAATTATAGCGAAATTTTTTATGCACCTTGCATATAACTACAGGAAAACGACACATAAGTAGAAAATATAACCAATATATCGGTATTTCAGACATATTAATGATTGATTATTGGTGTTTTACGAAACACTCAATGTTGTTTGGTCTTATGGCGTCAGTGGATTATAGGGTGGTTATGAGGGTGATGATGAACCTAAAAGAGAGAAGAGGAAGCCTGGTGCCGTTACGTAGCCTACTATTATCGAATAGCATCAAGGGAACCACAGCTTAACGTCCATTCCAAAGGACGGTACAAATCGAACTGTGCGGATTCCTTCACTTATTCGTGATGTCGAGAGATTGATATTAAAGGGAGTGAAGGCGTTGAACTAGCTTCAAAACCTCCAGCCTCTCTCCCGAGCATAAATGTACCTTGGTATGAATGGGCACCCATTTAACCTTTGGTACCGCAATGTTGCTTAACTTTGACGATCTCACGAGAACTGGCGTATCCAGCACGCCAATTCATTCCGGATACATTGATATCTTATGAAAAAACTAACAGACCGATCTATTTCAAAATATTTACACATCTAACTTACAAGATAAGATTCATTTTTGTACATGTTACTTTACTAAATACACTTGTATTGTTACAAGACGTCTATTACTTGTATACGTGTTTCATGATACATGTTTGCAATGTGTTACATTTTAACATGTAAGGGTAGCAAGGAACAAAAATCAATCACCCACAACAAAATACATATTGACACATTTTTGATTTTTTCAGCAAAAAATTATCGTGATTGGTATGGTGATTGGATTGGTGATTGGTCAGCCCTTCTGGTCTGTGAACTCACAACAACTCAAGCGGCATATTAGTCGAAAGGATACGCTTCACTCGCTATCTCGTCCACTCAATCGGAATGCAAAACGGCTTAGAAAAAAAGCACCCCCAAACGCCGAGCTCCATAGCCTGGCACTGTGCAGCATTTCCTCTCAACCCCCTAAAGTCAACATCATCGTCATCGTCATCGCTACACGTCGATTGCCACACCAAACCAGGCGTTACCACCGTGATTTGACGCCGGATGGAATATTCTTTCACGAAATCGCTATTAAATAAGGCCAACATCGAACAAACTGATCAAAGCCTGCCTGCCTCCTTGCATAAACTGTTAGACGGGAACGCTATGTTGGAAACCAACGCAGCGCTGTAAGCCAAGGATTAGGTGGAAACAATAAGATAATGCAGTCGGGTCGGGTGGCGATTTCATCTTGGCCACGAATAGTGTGATGAAACAGCTATAGCGGTGTTCGGAGTACACTCGATCGATCAGACAAGACGTGCTTATGTATTACCGAGATGAAACATAAATACCTACCGGCTTGGCTTGGCTTGCATTGCATTGCATTGCGCCAATGCATAGGTCGATTATGTTTCAACAGTTTTCATGTGCATCCGTGTAGAAGGATTGAAAGGTTCAAGGCGAATTATATATTGGCTAATCGACTATGAAATCGAATCGCAATTTAATAGCGGATATTCTGTATTACATTTTTTGCCGGAAATGTAATCTTCTTGCAAGGTAGCTAGTCATGTGTGGGAATTTTAATTAACTATGAACTCCACCCGTTTGATTTGTCTCTGCTGCATGCAAATGATACACGAGTATTTTTGTTATGTCAATAATATATTATTCAGCTATTATGTATTTTCTATACATATTAATTGAATCCGTTATAAAAACAAAGGGCTATACTCCATGTTTGTTATTTTACTGGGTGTTCGTTTGCAGTGCAAAATTCACGGAAGACCTCGGGCATGTACGTTCAACACAATATATCTCACACAGCTAATACGCAAATTGAACGATGACAATAATTTTTACCCGTTTTGAGTGGGCTCTTAAAATGCTATTATTGCTTCGTCGTGTTGCGCTCGAGGCGTAGTATATTCACAAGTCAATTCTAACCCACCTCATTTCGTGGTATCTTATCAATGATGCATGGACCAAGGTATCAGTTGGCCTGGCCGATGTGATATGATATCAAGTTATCTTTCGGGTGGCAGATTTCAGGTGATTCACGGTACTGACGTCACTAGTATATGCCTACCTTACGGCTGTACATTATACATTGTTCCACGGGAATTGGGTCATCAATGTTGCTATGTTGCTTTCATGCTATTACGGGTGTAATGTGATATGAGCTGTTGAAAATTTAATCCTAGCCTAATATGCATGCTTATGCCTATCGGCCACATAGTTTTTAAAGTGGAATGCAAATTCGGAAAGTAATTGCTGGAAAATAGTATATTAATGGTCGGCGAGGACGGTGACGGATAGGAAACAAAATACGTTCACAGAATGTTTCCTGCAAACTAATTCGTTTCGAGTCAATTATTTTGCAGCCGTTTTTGTTTACTTTTCAACCAATTGACAATTGGAGTTTATTACAAAAAATTACACAATATATAATACATTCAGGCACAGTATTTACAGAAGAGTATATTTCCTATACGCTGCGTCGGCGCGCAGCCATTTCCCAGCGCCGCCGAGGTAGCAAGAGAGAAACAGAGACAGTCGACCACTAAATCTCAAACTATTCTATTTTATCTCCAACTACACTATCTATAGAAGAAGGAGGATAAGAAGAAGAAGAGGAAGAATAAGACGGCAAAGAATGGCATTTGATCCAACAACCGACGTCTATCTTGTTTCTAAATCTCAAGTCGACGAGCTAGGGATACTTTGCCAAGACAGTGCGGCAATTTGAACAATCATTATGCATACCATTGTTTATCCAGAGAAATAACTAATAGGATTCACTTGATTAAGGTCGGAATGTGAAACAATTTGATAACACTAGCAGAGAATTTCCTCTTCTGGTGTCGGTCAAATTTGTTCCGTCTTTCTGAATCCCATAGCGTGGAAATACAACACACTGCACTATGACATGGTAACTCACGAACTCTGATGCGCCCAGCGCGAACTTTACTTCGTATTTTTGTCACGGGGTATTTGTTGTGAGGATTAAATTAATGAGGTGGGAAGGAGGCGGTAGCAGGCTTTCTTTATTGTGCGCGCTTCCCCCGCGGCGTTCGAATCTAACTAGCTTCCGTCTCGTCCATAGCCGCCGCCACCGCCGCTCATCCCAAGAACGGGAACGACTGGATCTGTTGGTAAGGCGATTGGAAGTAGGGATTGAACTGATTCGCCTGTTGTTGCACGGGCACAGACGCAGTTACGTACGTCGTCAAGACGGTGGGAACGACTTTCGTCGAGTAGATTGTCGTGAACTGCGTCTTCGCGCCGAAAGTCAGCTTCAACACTTTGCTCTGCGTTTGTGTGACCATCGTCTGAGTCACGACGGGCGTCGATGTTATCTGGAACTGAGGCGGCGCTTGCTGTGGGAATAGATTATTGATATTCGGCAGCGGTTGAACCGTCGAAGTTACGTATTCATACTCCGTCTTCGTGATCGTACCCACTGGCCTAGACAAAGTGCTGTAATGCGTCGATACACCGTCGAATAATGGCAAAACATGAGACTCGTACACTGTCTCTAATTTAATAACGGGACGCGACGAAGTTACGAATTGCGGCAAGGAGCCGGCCGCGGCGGGATTCAAGAATCTGAGCAACGCCAACTGCTGCAGTTGCTCTTGCGTGTATTGCGGCGGCGTTGGCGTCTGCTGTTCCACGCGCTTGGGAACGGAGGCGATCTTCGGCGACGGTTCGGGCGTCTTCTTGTATCGGAGCGGACCGTCGGGAAGATTAAGCTTATCCAGCTCGGATATGTCGAGCTCTGAGCCGACGTTGGCCAGATCGATATCCGGCCGAAGGGCCTTTAGAGCGGCGGGCTCGTCAGATTCGTTGTCGTCCCCGAACTCGAGCTCGAGGTGCAACTCCGAACCAGCCTCCTCGAGTCTGGTGTTCAAGTCCGTGAGCGTGCGACTCGGATGGAAGTGATAAGCCTCCATCGGCGGAAGAGTCTTGATTGCCGTCACGAAACGGGTCACGTTGTACGACTGCACGAGAGTGTAGCGTGTGGTCTCGCTGCCGAATCGCACCACGGGCAGGATGTGGGTCTTCAGCAGTTGCTGGGTGGTGCTGAACGTTTCTGTCAACGTCTCCAGCGGTGGCGTCTCCATGTCACTCGCGAGTGCTGGAAAAAAAAGAATAGCAAACTTGCAATGCTCGACTATTTCCGGGGGGGCAATCCACCTCGTGATATTGATTGGTCAGATGGAAGAGTTATGTACCGATTGGAGGCAGCGTAGCAATACTCGAGTCCAGCGGCAAAGTATGCGTGTAATGAGGCGCGAGGGTGGATAATATGTTCTCTGTCAAGGGTTCTGTGAGGGTGCTGCTAGGGCTGATCGTCGAAGTAGATTCCACAAACGATTTCTCTATCGTCGACGTCACGGTGATAAAGCGAGTATTTTTCACTGTCCCAACCTGAAATATATTCCAATAGTATTTCATCGTGTCAAGTGCTCGATTTTGATCCAAAGATTGAGATCTCGCGAAACGAATTTATTTCGCTTTCCTATATCCTACCTGGAATGTGTATGGTGATCGAATGGTAGCCAACTCATAGTAGACGTCTTTGAAATCGGCCGGCGTCGATATTTCCACCTTGATCGTCTCGGCCACGGCTGTGGGTTCTTTATACTCAGCTAGAATTTGCTTCACCTCCTCAACCTCCCCTTCAATCTCTTCGCCGTTCTCGTCGATATCATACGCTCGCTCTCTCAGTTCGGACCTAAAAAAACAACGATAAACATTGTAAGCACACAGAAAAACAGTTCACGGTAAACAGTTCGCTCCACAAAGGGATCAATAATTACCTCTGTTCGGGAACAAACTGTGGCCCGGGGGCTGGAGAAGTGGCAGTTACATTCTCAAATCCATCATCCAGCTTCCTGATAGTGACTCTCGGTTTGGGCGTCGTCTTGTAGGACCACCTTCCTTGTGGCCTCGCAAGTTTGAACTTGTACAGGCTGGTCGACGTGCTCCTGTCGTGGTTCTCCACGGGCGACGGCTGGTACTTCGGCTTGAATCCTCGACGGGAATAGTTGGTGTCTGTCGGTGCCGTGGTCGGGCCTTGCGCTTTGTAACCACCGGGACGCCTTGGCTGCTGGTATCGCCGGGCAGGGTTGGCCGAAGACTGCTCGCCGGTGTAAACGGAGACAGTGGCCAGCTCGGGGGTCGTCGAAGAGGTTCGAGCCAGCTTGGAGTATCTGCAGGACACGCCAATGATCAACGATTATTTAACTTTCAAAAAAACTTTTAGTAAATGGGTTTTACTGCTGAGAACTTCTAACAAACTCCCAACGATTTTGAAAACTAGTGCTGAGATTAGGCAGAAGACATGAGTCTTAAGAATGTAATAATTATTTAACTGTTTGGGATGACCATACTCTCAGGCTCAAAATAAAACCTCCATGTAACATGGAAATTATCATGGAAGTTGGTAAGGCGACGGTCGTGTTCTGTGATATAGTGACCATCCCTGTGTGTTACCTGGGATGGCCGTGTGAGATCACGGAAAACTATAGCCAAACTTCCCAGACACCATGGATCGAATCTGTGGCCTACAGACAGGCTCGCACTGCAACTACCGCTCTCGGTACATGAACAAACAACGACTAGAAATGTAATTTCCTGTCGAGCGCTCTTACCCTTTGGTCGATCTAAATCCTGCTCGCTGTGTCTGAGATTGTCTCGCAGGTTTCGTCGGCTTCTTTGGCGGGGAAGGCTCGTAGTCGTCCACATCCTCGTTGGTTTCGAAATCTTGCTCGCGGCTGTCTTGCAGTTTGTTCCTCAGATTAAAACGGTTGCGTTGGGCGCCGAGCTGCTTCTGTCCTCGGATTTGATTTTGGTTGGTGCTTGCTGCGGAACTGAACAGTGCCTCTAGGGGCAGCGCAACAGTTTCCTCGTAATGAGAGCCCGCAGGCGTGGGGTCGAGATGAAGTTGTCGCCCTTTACCTAAAAATCCGCCAATTAAGATTAGATTTCTAATTAACGGCGTTGGTCTCGTATGCTTAAACAGAGGAAATGATTCAAAATAATCACGTACCAAAGCTGGGGCCGGCGGTCTTCAAAAGCTTTGCCGCTGCTGATGGCTTTATCTTTGAGCTACTTTGCAAGACTTGCGCGTATTTGCCTGATAGGTAAGTGCCGATGACTTTGGTCTCGTGAATAGTAGTGACTCCATCCTTGACAATCGTACCTCCCATGCGTGTCACCAGACCAGTAGGGTTGGCTTCTTCGGCTCTTGGCGAAGCCCTCGGTTTCAGATGGAACTTCGAGCTCGGCCTCAAGTTGATCACCTACGCGGAAATAATTGGATAAATGCTTTTGTTGCTTTTATTACGCCAGCCTTGTAATGTAGAGCTCGCTAATGCAGCGACTAGAAACCATACCCTGTAAGTCTCGTCAACAACTTCCGATGGCTGTCGCGATAAGAAGTCGTACTCGGGCTCAATGATGTTGTTTCCTTGAATCGCCGGCTCGTCTATAGTCGCTTCTTCCCCAAGCACTTCCACGTGACTTGATAATATGATTGGATCAGATTGCGCGCTCGACGTTGCTGCATCGACTTGAGTGGGAATTACTTCTGGACCAGAAATGACTTGAACCACGCTGGACAAAATCTGGGGCTGTTGCGCAACTGAGCTGACGTCGCCGCTGATCACCTCGACCACACTCGAGAGAATCCTGAGTGGTTCCGGATCCTGCGTTCAACAGATTAGCGGGAATACAGAATTAGGGAACATATTTCCTTGTCAAAGTTGTGGGTAAAAGTAGTTGGATCAATGTTCAAAATAAAGCTGAGTTCAGCTGTTGGTATTGCTTAAAAAAATATTATTTTATGCTCAAATGTGACTGGCGACCGGCTATCCACAATTGTTGTTTTCCGTGATTTATCCAGCTGCAAGTGTTGGGAGAGTTTCTCAACAATGCCTTTATTAGAACGTATTAATCTACTGGCACTTCGAAATAAAAATAACGTAAATTAACTACGAGACATTGCCGTTTCCTAGCCAATATACCCGACCCCACATGACAAGCTGTAATATCAGCTCCTGCGGTCAGACATACAAAATTAGTACCTTTTCTTTCCGCACGATGTTAACAATCGAAGAGTCTCCTCCTCTGATTTCCACTTTGCTGAATATCACGTGATTTGGCACTACTTTCGACGCCTCGACAACCGACGACGCCTCTCTAATCTCCACGACGCTCGACGCCGGTCCCTCGATCACCTGGACGATGCTAGACAAGACCACCTCCGGTTTCACGTCCTCGACAACTTTCTTGTTTTCCACCGCAATTTTCTCCTCGGATATTTTACTCGGATTTATGGTCGGCGTCGGCTTTGTCGTCGGAGGTCTGGTTTCAATGAGAGGGGCCTCCGTCGTCGTTGGTGGTTTCGTGACCGCAACTAGAATCAAGTAACACACCATTCGGACGGGATCTTGAAATTAATTACACAAAATCGAGCGACCAAAAGCGGATGGATATGCATCAAGTTAATCGACTCCGGCTTTCCTATGCGCGTCTTTCAAATGACAAGTCGCTCGGGTAAACATCCGTGGACCAAGTTTTCTATAAAGCTGCTGACTCAGCCGCTCCAAATAACCTACGAAAGTAAGCAAGAGAGCTGTAGATAAAAGAGTAAACTTTAAGTCTCCATGAAACCGGCTTCACTTCAGATTTGTTCTGATACTTTCCGAAATATTAAAGCAAAAATCTCCTAAAATCCTCATGATTGGGTGCATGTTTGGGCTTCTTTGGCCAAAATATTGAGAAAACACGCGAAGCAGTTTACTCTTTCGTCTACTACCCTTAGTCGAAGGATCAGTAGAATTTCTACTGATATCGTTATAAATCCTACCGGTATCAGTAGACGGTTTAATGTTACCATTAGGCTTCTACTAATGTCAGTAAGGTCTGTACTGATAACAGTAAAAATAAAATAACCTGAAAAACTTACTAAAATATCCTAATGGTACCGGCAGGATTCCTACTGATTCCTCCTGATATCAGTAGGATTCCAATAGATTACCTCCAGATTTTCCTACTGACATCACCAGATTCTACTGTTTTTTTCTACTGTTTTCCTTATTGATCCTTCAGCTAGGGTAGCCTCTGTCGCAACCCTCCACAGCCACACACACGTCATTTTGGAAATGTGTCAGCATCTTCATAGAAAACTTGTACCGAACTGAAATGAATGCTAAAGCAGGAGTTTGACCACTTACAGTAATATCGTGCACTATCCCTAATTGCGACGTACGTGATGATTATAGTTTCCCTTAAATTGTGCTTTGCTTACCAGCCGGCTCGCTTTGAGGCGAGAACACCATGACGGTGTTCCCGATCGTCGTCGTGAAGTCCAGGAAACCATACACAGTTTGCGTTACGAGTTGATTACTTTCATCATTGCGGCTTCCCTGGTCAGCCAGCGCTTGAGCCTGTTGCTCCCGGAGAGCGTCGGGGTTCACATAGACTGGACCCCCCGAAGGGATGTATTCTTGCCCCTTGCACAGGCAGACTGGACGGAGAAAGATGGGTATTAATTTCAAGTTTCAACCTTTACGATAATTGGCTTTAATAGGCAATATAGCCACGTACCGTTATTTTCGTGTGTATACATGGGTACGATGGGGATGATGGTTTATAACCTATTAGGTTTTGTAATTTGTAAAAGGCTTCGGAGTTGAGAGAGTATAATAATATCCAGACAGACCGAGTATCTAATCAAACAACTGCACTATCAAATTCTTTAGACTCATGTCTCTCCTCATCTTAACACTAGTTTTCAGAAAACTGATGTACAAACTGGGTTTGAAATTTTAATGTTAAGAAATCCACTTAAACTTTCCAAAAGTTCTAAAGCTTAAAAACAGGTTTTGAAACTTTCTACAGTTTTAGTGGATGTATTAACATGCAAACCCAATTGGTAAACCAGTTTTCGTGATAACAACTACAGTTTTTTTCACTCGCTGGATGTTTCAGAAGCGCTCGGGTCAGCAGCAGAATTTTTGTCAATCTTTCGGGCCTGCATTTGGTCGACACCGTTAATGACAGTCTGATAAAAATTCGGAACTGTGTGTACTTTCGTGTTCACCATTCGGGTAGGCGCGTACAGCGAGCCTACTATCTCGGCGGCATCAAAGCATGAAAGCGTTTAACCAGAAAAAGTAATTATCTGAAATCTACCAATATTAGCTTTTTTTTTCCACGGTTCACTTTGTGTATAGGCCAGGCCATGCGATCTAAAGCAGCAAATTGGAAAATACATCGCTTACAACTCGAAACAGTCATCAATCAGGGCTTAATTTGCACAATCAGTCTTTAGAGCGATACGTTCTAAACCTCCTCCTCCCCCCCCCCCAAACCCCTCCTGGCAGTACACCACCTACACATGTACCTACCCTGTTCTTGTCGATGTTTTCGCATTATTTTACCTTCAAAACGCGAGCCAGACAATAATTATTTTTTCACCAAGTGTTAATTATGGTTGAAACACCTCTACGGTTCGAAACAATTGCTCTTTGGCAATGTGCGAATTCACAGTCGCCCTCAACCTGCTTATTAAAAAAAAAAAAAACAGCAATTCGTTTTTTGGTTGTGTGTTTTTTTTTTGTTTTTCAGGGACCCAACCCTCAAGAGAGCTATGCGCTTTCCACGTGACGACCTCTAAATAAAAGTAAATCACGATCTCGTATTGCTTTGATCCACTCGTGTTCCTCTGCGTGCTACTGTTTCAACCGACCCGCGTCAGCTGGCAATCAATTTTTTGTTCCTCTCCATGTATTTAATTACGAGCTATATAATTAGCTATTTTAAATACAAGGAAATTGTCAATTGGCGACATAATTGCTTGAAGTAGATGACGTGATAATCTAAATTGGTGTTAGCATGAAGCATGTGCACTTCGTTCCTATTCCCGTTCCAGCCTCGGTGCCACTCGACTCCAAGTCCCAAGCAATTAACTCAGAATGTGCAATTTGGGTTGCTTTTTTGTTATTATTCTCGCAGAAATGCGAGATGATTACAACTCTTGGCGCGATGGTTCATTTCAAGGTGTCTCCGTGTTACGGTTTAAACGGAAAGTAGTCGAACATTCTCCCGTATAATTATGAATCGATTCAGCAATGTACGAATTACTATCAAATTTTCAATTTCCAGGTCAGTTCATTTCTGCACTTGATTTTTTGCGATTATTCTACCACCATTGCGCGATGACTTACGACTGCGATGTGATATTTAATTCCAAGGTGACTTCAGTTACAGTTTTAATGAAACGCATTTGAATTTTGAACATTCTTGCAATTATGAATCGATTCAGACGTACGAATTACGTACACTTCAAATATTCATATCCAGACCAAAAGTAAAATTCGTTACCTTGATTTTTTAATGAACGACTGGAATTTTCGCAATCGTTGATTGTGGGCTAGAAAATTGCGTCTGCCTTGTGCTCTAGATAAGAGCAATTGCGTACAAATATTTGAATAAGTGTCAGAGTGTTTAATCAAGGACCGGTGCATATTTCGAGCTAGACTCGAAAGTAGTAACGGACTGTTCAATTCACACCACTGAACGAAGCGAATAACATTGACATTCTATCTTATTATACACATCCACGGAACTCCGAAACACACCCCAATTAGCTACTTTCCTAAATTATGTTAATTTCACTCGCAAACGGACTGGTATTCATTTCAATATTTGGTTTCTTTTGATCTAGTGTACAATATATATAT
>QKMV01000548.1:0-21421 GCA_003287335.1 Lednia tumana
ATATCTGGAAAAAATCTCAAACGGAGTAAGTTCGAACGAAAGGAAAAGCAAACCGTCGATTATTCTGTTTACATGGCGCCACTATGTCAAGTACACAACGTCGGCAACAATGAACTATATTCGTCAGCTGTGTTGCGAGTTGCGACACTCTCTCGTCGTTCACGAGTTCAACCATGTTCAACCCAAAGCCAGCTTATGTCACCGAGCTCGATAATTTGCGTCTAAGAAATATGTAAATCGGTTTCCCTCCAATTAAACGCCGCTGAAGCATTCCTCAGCTTGAGATTGACTGCATCACGCGGGATCACGCAATAAAATGTGAGCGAAAATTAGTATTTCGCAACGAAACAGTCTGCATGTACATGCAGCTGCGTTGACTGACATGGCCGTTGCACTAACGGAACGGAGAAGAAGGTTTTAAATGTAAATCATAGCATGTGCACACTTACTCACTTATGAAGTGTTGTTTTTAATTACCGGCGTATTTATGAATATGCTCGCAATTTTCTTGGTCAGAAGAACCTCGTCTTGGAAAAGTCGGATATTAAATAGAATTAGAAACGTAATTAACTCTTTGGCTCGACTTGTAATAGCGATGTTTCCGAAGACAAAATGTCGCATAATTCGTCAGTTTCGCCAGTGGCCACTTTTACCAATGAAGTCCGTTTAGCCAAGTTTTAAACGTTGTAATTATTTAAGCGATGTAAACAATCTGAATCAGATGATACATATTAGTCATAATTACTGAAGCATCGCGTTAATTATACCAATTAACAGCAAAAATTGCACTCGTGCTAAAAATTAGCATAAGGAAGCATAACTGATAACGTACCATCGCGTTGCCATCCCAAAAATAAAACGCCGAAACCTAAGCTACTTAAATGGCAAACAATTAAAAATCAATTAAATAGCGTGATAATTAAATATAATGGAGGAGAGTTTCTGGTAGTTATACCCCTTGAGCACTGCAGCCACATACGTTTGGGTTGTATGCCTTCGTCAGTCATACATTTACTTGCGACGCTTCTCTCGGCAATCAGTCATCATTCAAACGTCGGCCACCCAAGATCTGTCCGCTCATTCACAACGCCCCGGCCCAGCGTTCTCCTGCCATGCTCCACATCAGATTAATTCATCTCTATTCAAATACGAATTCCTCTCGGATGCACAATCCATCCGAATTAACGATGAACACAGTAGGAGTAGGGGTGATACAAAAACATATAATTTGTAGCTCTGGGTATCTTCTTCGCACGCTGTTACTTAATGTATAAGTTCACAATGGCGTACCTACCGAACATTAAATTAACCGTTACATTTTGGTGGCAGTGGCTGGTTTGTAGATTACTCTGTGCGTTGTTTTGGTACATGCCGCGTTGATCCAAGTTCTATTTTCTGCATCGCAATCTTTCTTTTGCCTATTATATTGTGAATTTTATTCTGAATTGTTGTAACAAACGCTGTTCGCGCACCGGCTAGAAGGCATGTTTTTTAAATTGACGAGTCAAATTTTATTGTATACCTTTAATGGCATACTAACAAAAGGTTTGTATAACTCGCTCTAAAAATAATTGACGATAAAGGATTGGGTGGCACACTTCAAAAAACCTTTCAAATAGGGCTTTGCAACCCCCCCCCCCCCCCCCCCGCCCCCCACCCATCTCGTAGTTATGTCGTAGTTAATGATAGTAAAGCTAATCGATTTCTAGTGCCATAAATGTAACATAACGAATTTGGGAAACAATCATAAATATAAGATGCATACGTAAACTGTAAGTCTCTCGATGTCTTGGTATTAAACGCTCTCGTTGCATTGTCATGTAAAGTCTATTTCCCAAAGCCATAAACCCCAAATAAATGCAGACCGTTTGCAATAGCAGGCACCCAGCGCGATCGTGAGCCTAGATATCACATCTGATATTCCTTGCATGATCCTTGCTAAGGTCATCGCCACATATCAATGCACGAACAAGATACGAACCACCTTCCTTACATCAAAGATTGCTTCTTACATCTCATCTAACATCTCATGATCGTGTATCCGTACTTCTTTCTTGTACGAGGAATCTCGCATTATCATAATCCGTATGTTAACCTGCCATCCTGCGTGCATCGAGAGTCGAAAAGTACGCCAAGCACGTATTCGTTGAATATTCCATAGCTGGATTTCGTTATTTACCCAAATATGTGTGCTTGAGAAATTGTTCTCAACGTTGCAATAGAAAAATCTGAAGAAGAGTGATTTAAATATTTATTTACATCATTTTTTCTAAGCTAAGCGCTATAGTTTTCAAGAAAAATGAGATTTTCTAACTAGGCTTAAATACTATGTAAAATTGCCACAACTTTCACCACATTTCGTAAATTATGCTGCATCTACTTGTTCAGGGTACTGTTTTCACCCCTAACGGTTTAAGCTAACGAAAATTTCAAGAGAGTTTTGGCGATTTCACTTAATACTCAACTCATCCCAGTTAGTAAATCATTTTTGTTAGATTTTAAAATTTGTTTCTAAATGAAAGTAGTGTGTCAGTTACCTTTCTGAGCTAAGCAGAAATATAACGCAGACTTAATGAGCTAGCTTTTTCTACCACAAATCATAAAGTGATTATAATTTATAAGAAACTAGTGAACCAATAAAAACGGTATATTTGTTTTGATTTCATCATAAAAATGGAACAGCGTGGCCCCTGGGCTTATGCTTCAGGATCACATCGCAAAAAAGGAGCAACGTCGTTAGAGACCACGAATTTGAATAAAGCAGGCAATAAAACTCAGTTTTGTAGCCGTCAAAGTTTTCAGCAAGTTCAATGCACGACATGGTCTCATATAGTATGCCTGTACGCTTCAAATGCGTCGTCCAATAGAGAGGACTCGTAAGATCTTCTTATTTCTTGACTTTTTTCGCCTCGAAATAAAAAGATTTTCATATTTTACTTTTCTTTCCACGATGTCTTTAAATGGGGTCATATCTTTTTTTTTATTGGCACTTATTTGTTTGCTCAAAACGCTCTGCTTTCCTCTGTAGATACCTGTGAAGTCATTTATTGTTGCGATTGGCTGTTGCCATGGATGTGATATCGAGATGCGCGTCGTATTAGTGCAATTTAGTATCAATTAGGTGTAAACATCTGAAGTCACTGTGCGTTTTCAGCGTCAGTTTAATTAGCTGACAAATTCTGATGTTTATAAGTGACATTATTGCGCCAAAATAGTACACACAAGAAAAGTAGGAATATTTTCGTGATCTAGAAACAATTATCCTTTCGTAAAAAGTATAGAGAATACAATCTGAAGTTGGGGAGACTTCTCTATTGGATCTTCTCTATCTGGAATAATTCTCATTAGAATATCGATCGCACACAAATACATCACAAGATGAAGGGTCCATCGTTGATATTGCAAGCTGCAGTATTGCAAGAACTGTTTTCGCTGGACGTGATTGATCTCGACGTCGCTGGACCAGTCATGAGGAGAACAGCAGCTCCTTTAGAAGCGGCAAGAGAGTTGACCGCACGCACGCCTGCCGAATACAAATCAACCTCAAATGAGAAACATCTGATACACCTACGCTCCCTGCCGCCGGCGATTGCTAAACGATCGCGTCTTGGATGCTGTCTGTTTTCCTGCTCATGAGACTGGCTGGAAATATGGAAGGAAACGTGGAATTTTTTTAAGAGCTTCGCTTAATGTATCGTGATGTCGGCATGGTTAGCGATCACGCACTTTACGTGGCTATTCGTGATTGATAAATAGTCACCACTGTGCGAAGATTTAAATTACTGGATAATTATAGAAAAATTGAGATATCAATTGAACGGTAGCAATTACACGTATGTGAGTAGGGAGGTGAATTTCTCTGTCTTAGAAATATTCCGTGGTAAACAAAAAAAATCGCAATTTTAAAATGTTTATTTGTATTCCTTTGCAAATTTAAGCGCTTTTATTTACAGTCATGCGATCATGGGAACGATGAATAGGCGTTCAGATAACAATAAAATCCGCGTAAAATGTCACAGGAATACTTCGAAAAAATGGCTGTTACGCTTTTCTATCCTATATATGCACAAATACGGCGTCAAATAAAAAAATCACAAACTGGACTAAGAAAAGCTAAGAAAAATCTCACGAAATAGACGTAGGCAGCATAGCTTACAAAACTTCGGAAATGTTTAAGCGATTTTGATGAAAATTCACTATCTAGTTTATCAATCAGCTTTTTTGAAACTAGCGAATAAGCAGAGAAAAATATATCAACCTTAAAACTTTTACAGAGTCAAATTTCTGGTTTCAAACAGGTCGCCCTGGAGGACTCACGTGTGTATCTGAATTCCAAAATGTTACTTTCGGTACTAGAATGTGGCATCGAAGATGTACATGTCAAAACCAATATGCAATGACGTGCACACTTGGTAAAAATCCTGCGGACGCCTGTTTTTGCCAGACGGTTTAAATATTTCAATTTCCGTTCTGTTCTGTGCTTGACCCCAAACCAAGCAAAAGAACCACCGAAAAGGTCTCTTCAATTATTAACGTACAGTGAAATATTAATAGCTCACGTAAAATTTAATGATGATTGCAGTGCATGGTGTATCTGTAGATACATAATATATCTAACAAATTGTAAAATGGATAAAACTTGACATGCCATAACATAAGCGTGGTCAGCTTTAAACAGATTGGTTTTTATGCACGCTGTTACCCTTCCTGCCAGCAGTAATTACGGAGCATCGTCAGTTAGGAAAATTATATCAACCTAATGATATAGCTGGTAGGCAAACACATGGCCAGATTTAGCAATACAAATACTTACTTCAAGAAAAACTAGCTTTGTTGCGTTACTTATTAATAAAAATATAAGCATTTTTTGTTTTCAGTGATGAAACTACTCATAAAAAGAATACCTAAACCTAATAAATTTGAGTTCGTGAGGATTCAAACACTACAGCAACATCATGCGCTAATCAAATCCCAATAAACTCGCACAGAATTTCATATCTTCAAATCTTTCTACTTCAAATCTACCACCCAACGTCATATTTCTCAAAATAAGTGTACTTAATGAAGAATTCATCGGCCCTTAGTGTAACAGCATCGAAAAATATAGTAATTTCATTCGTGATCTTATTTATTTTCTCACTCTTGCTCCTTGAATGATTTAATAATCATCATCATCACCATCATCACCATCATCATCACCATCATCACCATCTGCAGCGTACAGAGAATGAGCAAACTTGTGGCGACGAATGCACGAATTGGTAATTATTTTCTCGTGCACTGAGAGGAGTTGTTGGCGCCGTAAAATCGCACATGCAGAAACTCCACGTGCTTTACTTCCATGTCGTGACGTACTAACTTGCCGTTCGACAGATGATGGGAAACGAAGATCGAAATTATTCTCTATAAACTATAAAGCATTCCACATCTGTTTAAATGCTATTTAGAACTAAACACCTTTTATTGTTTACTGACATTGAAATAAAGGACTCCCGAAAATAGAGCGTTGTACCTAGAACATTCTTTGAACTCATGTCGAACTCCTAATCTTAGCACTAGTTCTCAAATAAAACTTTTTTACAAACTAGGTACAGTTTGTGTACAGTGTTTACTGGCAGAGCATACTTTTCTGCCAGGGGCGATGGTGGCAGTTAACAAAGGAAGGTATTGATAGAGAGCCTATTTTGTGAGTGTAACACAGTATGCTTTCTCGCTGGCTATAAGAATGCTAAAAAGCCCGCTAAAAGATTTCCTGAAAGATTGACTGTAAGACTTTGTGGAGCTCTCAGAATTCCATTTGGCACAACAGTTTTATTTGAAACGTAGCTACACTCACTTTTAGAGGGAGAACATACTTTTCCGCAAGAGGCGCTGGTGATAATTAGCACATGAAGGTATAGCTAGAGAGCCTATTTTGTGGGTGTAACGCAATATGATCTCTCACT
Organism: Lednia tumana; assembly: GCA_003287335.1. Classification (NCBI taxonomy): domain Eukaryota; kingdom Metazoa; phylum Arthropoda; class Insecta; order Plecoptera; family Nemouridae; genus Lednia; species Lednia tumana. The sequence goes on from QKMV01000548.1 coordinate 5,946, forward strand.
GTATAGACTTCATTTTAATAATTCAATGCTGAAGATGGGAGGGAAGAGAAGCGGAAAAGATGTGCACCGAAGCCGAGGGCATTACACTTTTTTCCCTCTTTACTTCCTTTCCAGCCAGAAGAGGCAAGTTTTCAATGCTTTTAGTTTTTTATTGTTAAGAAATTTGGCGAGAAATTTAAAATCAAGACTGCATTTTCTGGCAGTGTGTGCTTGGTGTCAACTTACAACCAAATGCTTGTTACCTATTTTCTGGTATGGATTTATGCGACCTTTTGAGTTTGCTCTGATTCAGCTCGGCTTGGATCAACAGGAGAGGCGCCATGTCAAGATACGACCGCGCCAAGCTGTTCATGAACTATCCTGTATTTTCTGTCTCGCTTGTGGTAAATGTCGGTAAACCACCGCCGGGATAAGCGATCTGCTCTGACCGCAACGAAATATCGTGGAATTGAATTTCGTGCCACTTTTTTTATGTCGGCAAATTTTCAATCCTGACAACTGGTATAAGGAGTGACGTAAAAAAGTGAATAGGTATCATTCTCTCGGTTCAAAAGTCAAACCACATAGTAAATCGTAATTAAAATACATACCTTGAAAAGTTGAATCCTACGATCATCGCTGGACGAAACGTCATCACATGTATCTAATCATTAATTATCAATCACAAGCAGTCAGTCACTGTGATTAATTGCTTTCTTTGCTTGAAACAATATATATCTAGTCATAATTTTGTAATGCGATATATCAATATGAAGAAACGTGTGCTATACCGGCGATACAGATAGCTAAAGTAGCATAGATTGATGCTCAACTCATCAGTCATCATCATTCGAAACATTATTCACAAGATGTTTTTAATTTTTCAGAAACGCATTGTATTCATTCCACACATTCTCACAAATTATCCATCAATTCATTTTAGGAAGCAACAAATTCTTAGTCGTTTCGTCAGGTGTAAAGATGGCAACCCTATCGTTGCCGAAACGTCGTCAAACGACAAGGCTCTATTTAGGGCCAAAATCCTTTCAAAACAGAGCAAATACCGTTGAAACACCACAAATATTCTCCGTAATTCACTCAAATCTGATACGGGATTTGTGTTATAGGCCGCCAAGGAAAAGACAACATATATTATAACGTTAGAATAGGCTGAGCGAACGCTTTGAATTTTGGATACACCGGTGAGATAACCAAAGTTAAGCAACATTGCATTGGGTCATGGGTGACCGAACGCTTTGACATGTTGGATACACCGGTTCTCGTGAGATCACCGAAGCTAAGTAGCATTGCGCTTAGTCATAGACTGGATGGTACCCATTCATCTAAAGAGCCAGTTCGGTTTGGGAGAGTGGTTGGAGGGTTTGAAGCTCTCATCCTCTCACCAGCACGAATTAGTGGACGAATCCTGCTGTTTGACTTGTACCATCCTTCGTCAGGGACGTTAAGTAGTGATCCCTTTGATGCTTTTCGACACGAGTACACTACGTGCCGACACCGGATTTCCCCTTTTTCCTTTTGGATTCAACATCACCCTCATCATCACCATATATAATCCAACGACGCCATACATGACCAATGCCACATTACTTAAATCGAATAGACTGATTCACTACCTTGTATTATCAACAGAGGCAACTCCGTTTTCCAAATAAATCCATTTCATCGCTTTACGCTCGTATTATATTCGAAATTGCTGCTTTTACTACATGAAAATGGTCCTGTTGACAAAGATCGGAATACCAACGCTTGGCAGGGGCCAGGCAGGGGCCAGGCAGGGGCTAGAGGAGGGCGACCGGACACGAAGGGGGCTGTCGACCAAGAAGGTGCCAGGGCCAAGACGCGTGATGCGAGAGAAACGCCCACCACCAGTAGGCGATTATTAAACGCAAGGGGGTCAATCGTTTTATGGGCTGGCACAAGCACGATAAGTACGCTGAACTAATCTGAAGGTATACACTGCGATCTAGTGCATACCTATACAGGTGTCAAAGCGTATCTTAATTAACATAATACTACGTATTATGTTAGTTTATTTTTATTGGGTTTTAATTTGTTTCAAAAGATTACAATTCTCAACTGCTTTGGAAATGGTATTGGGAAAAGTTTTGGGCCAAACATATATTATCCTCGTCCTCTGAGAGTATGACACACAATTATAGACGTGCCTAATTGGTTGATCCTGCGTCGGTATCTTTGCGTCAACTGCCAGTAATTTAATAGCCTTTAGTTGTCTAGATTTGAATCATATAGGTGCACATCAAACTGGTATATGCCTCTGGCAGGAGATGAAAATTCGACTAACCAGATGGAGCAAAGGAATCTTACGCATAAGGATGTTGAATCAACTTTAGTTAAAAGAAATTTACCCGGTGCAAGTCAATAAAGCCTAAGAAAAAAATCTAAACGCCCACACTGCATAAAGCTTTAGCTTGCACACAACAGAAAGCTGTACATAAAAGTGTAACGCTGTGATAAGATCTTACTGCACTTGCCGATTAAGTATAATTAAACTTTGATAATGAGGTATGGATACTTATTGCTAACATTGAACCAGATATAGTAGAGTGTAGTTTAATAATTGCTGTGTTTTGTATATACGAGTGTGTGGCTGCGGCCGCACAGACAATAATTTAGCACGTGTGCGCACCTACATGCAACGAATTGACGTGGTATTGGTATCGCATCGCATCGTATCGTATCGTATCGTATCGTATCGCATCGTATCGTATCGTATCGTACCCAGTGGCGAGGCGTGAGTCTGTCAACTGGGAAGACATAACATATTCATGGATGTGTTATAACCATAATGTACACGTTTTAGAACCTAGATCGTGAAATCATTGCGCTAGGCAGGAACCGTCAGCATTACAGACGTTCTCAAATGTGTCTCAGGTTTGCGGAGAATAAAGTTCGCTTGGAAGTTGCTCTACCCTAACTTCGCGGGTGAGCAAATTGAGTGCGAATTTGATTTAAACGTGAAAAAGTCTTGTAAATTAAAAAATAGCCCTAAAGTTTCTAACAAAAAGGTTAATTTCTCCTGATTTTTGGGGTAGAAAATGTCTACCTTGTCTACCTTGTCTCCACTGACGCTTCGCCACTGATCGTACACCCATGAAATCAAACCAGTCCGAAAATCTAGGCTTGCCAGTCTGTGGTAGCTCTCTCAGAATGTGTACTTCCTATTGGTTTATAATTTATAGATCAAGGCTAATTTGTGTAACCAATATTGGAGATAGAATTGTAGGGTGCAGTCTTTCATCGCAAATGATATGTACTTAAATCCCCCGCCTAAAAAAGGCATCGAACTTATTCTTGAGATAATAACGGGGCTGATCATCGACAAATTGAATTAAATATTGTTTATTATTTCACTAAATCGTGAGAATGAGAAATTGGGTTCATATAATGATGTAGAGGTTTAACGTTCTGCGTCAGTCAGTCTGCCCGCATGTACAATCGCATTGGTTTGTGGACGAAGGTTTAACCAATATTTGAGAGTTATTAGTGTGCTCGTGGGAGAAACGTGGCGGGCCAATTAGAACTTAGCTGTTCAGAGTTTCGATAGGTAATTCTGATCGAATGCCTATAAATACACAGTGAGTCATGATTAGGAACGGGCATAATAAAAAGTGAAAGAATTTTATTGTAGTATGATTTATGATGGTTATGGAATATAGACAGATGATTTCTTGAACAGAAAACACGAAGTCTTGAACGATTATAAATATTTCAGTTTTATTTAACTTTTTCGAGCCCACCAATCGGAAAGCAATAAATTTCGAACACTAATTATCCGTCTAAGCACACAATTGATGCGGCTTAAATGTCTCGTTAATCAACTATATACCGTACAGCCATTGTCTTATTTCTTATGATTTAAACACTTCTAAAAGCAAAAGCTATTTAAATTGCTAATTTTGTGGTAATAGATAATTAGATCAACCATGACCTGATAAATTACTAAATTTGTGTCACAATGTCTGCTGCAGTGTATTAGATCCGTTTGTATAAATTATCAAGAAAAAGTACAGGCTACCTACTAATCAATGCCTTTTAATCCGCCATACGTATCAGTATAGGTAGGCACCTAACCTACCTACCTACCTGTACTCACTAGGTTCGTGCAAGACATTGATCTGAAAGTTTCCGCCATTACTGCAATCCAGATCAAGCCAATCACCTGCTGACTTGAGTGCGTGATTTGATTGAATTAATTTCTCTCAGTTTCCATTTCAGTCGAACTGATAACGGCTTGAGTTTATTGCGTATGGCAACTTATTAACTTTTGAACATGGATTAAATTGCATACAGGTAGCACATCTGCACACGCCTTTTCCTTCAAGATAAACTATCGCATTTTTAAAACTGTTCCTTTTGCGAAATTAATTCTGACTTCGTTTAGTCTTGATGTATGATTGAAGTGTTGCTGAGGGCAGCTCAGCTCTAATGAGCTTCAGGCTTCTTCAGGCAATCGACAGCCAAGCGTTACAAGAGCCCATGTTTCTGATGTTCTTCATCACGGAGGTTAGCTGGAGAGATAGCTTTAGTTTCTATTAGCAAATTACATACAAAAATTACAAACCTAATTGCTAGCTGGCGCTCGAGGAAGTGCGATATTTTTTTTGCACTTTACCTAAACACGAAGCTATGAGAATTCTTCAAGAAAATTGGGTGTTAAAATATTCAAACTTATGTAATAATCATAGCACCGTTTTTCAGTCGGATGTTTTAGATCTGGTTTTTTTTGCGTTGAGCTCAAATTGCAAAATGTATTATAATTTTTGATTTGTGGCCAAGGTTTAAATGACCCGCGGCTTGCATGCTTCATCGATCAGATAGGCTAGTAAACTGAATGAAAAATTACTGCGAATTTCTATCCTTGCGTTTCTTTGAGATGAAAATGTACACCTATGAAAGTGTTCAAGCTCCCGTGGGCTTAATTGCAGGACGTAGCATTGAAATATTTATCAACCGCAATTACATCGCGTTTTGAACACTGTTTATGGCCGCGGTGAATTCTCTTCATCCCCCCAACACGAATCCGCAGTTCAAGTTTATATGTTTGCTCCATCCTGCTAAGGACATCGGCGGATATAATTTAGTAAGAACTCATTAAATAATTATAACTCACAATTTACGGCTTTGCGTAAAGCATGGAATTATTGGTAACACATGCAGTTGTTTGAAATTACACCTTGATTTAATTTCGCAATTAAGTAGATTTTTTATTAATAAAAAATCCTCAGTTCGTACAAAGACACCGCGACCATTTAGAAACACTTTCATTATATTTATGCCTCAATTTATATCAAGTGTGACGAACAAAAAATCATGAATCTATAGGAAGATGATTGCAAGATAGGGAAAATGTCAGAGAGTGGCTCGTGTTTCAAATGAACGTCGCACTTCAGTGCTAGCCACTGATGAATCGCGCAATTACAAAATAGGATAGGATATTCTCTTTTGTGAAATATGTTTTATGTGATATGTTAAGCTTGCTTTATCCAATTCCCACTCATTCTATGTAATTGCCAGTAAAGTAGTAGACGTCAAATAATGACATTAAAAGCCAGACGAGAAATTCTTCAGCCGCGATGGGGAAAATGATAAAATATTTTTACTTTATTCTTTTCCAATGCCAGTTAAAAAATACAATTTGACATCTAAGAAGATTTATAACACAGCAATACTTAGTTAGGAGTTTATCAATCACGATTTAAGTATGCCTACCTACTGGTGCTTGATAAAATCTCGACATTCTTAATCCATAAAGCGGGTATCACGTAGTTGGACTGTCAATCTCAAACCATACAGCTCTGTGTTTGTACGGTAAACGTGAATTGCGCTTCTGCAAATGCTTCAATAAACTATATTACCATTTGATGTGGTTTTTTAGCCTGGTACTCTCTTGGTAGCTGGTGGCTGAAACTCTAGGTTATGGTGAATTGTATGGACGTGGAATATGAAACAGCTACAAGCATAGTGTAGTTTTGTCGTTGGACAAATTGTTGTTGCTTATGCACATTATGGAAAGCTTACGAGTGACGGATAGGTACTCTCCTACAATGAAGTCAGTAGCGTGTGATATTTTGGTGGTCATTCCACCGTGGAGAAAATGCCCAGGTCTATCGGATTCATCGGGTTTGTTTATTTACTCAGTTACGAAGCAGCTAAACAATATAGAAAAATAGAGCTAATCGAGGCATGACAAAGTTTTTTGCGGTAAATCTGCTAGTAGGGTGGGCTCCATATTGTGATCATAGTATGCCACGAATATAATGTACGTACACTACGAGACCTCTTCCAATTGTTGACCAGTAAATCATTCGATGTATCTCTTGTGGCGACTTTCGCATGGGCGAATCGATTTGAGATCTGATTTTTTTTAGAAGCTCCCTGCGAAATACGGTTGATAAACGCCGAATAAATCAGCATAAGTATTGGCTGTCGAACCAATACATTATATGGCAGTTAAATAATTTAGAGTTTCGACAGTAAAACGAAGTCCGCTCTTTTTCTCGTACGGCTACAATTATGGCTTCTCGTTGATAACTCTCTTATAAGTTATGGTTGCTAATTAGCTAATTACGTGTCTAAAAGTGGAAGTACTCTTCGTGGCAAAGTGTAGTACATGGCAGACCGATCAATCAAGAAAATAAATAAAAACAATCATGTTGTATCCGAAAGAGTGCTAATCGTGCTTGAATAATATTGAAATTAATCTTACTCTAAATGAATAGCCGAATAAATCTTAATGCGTCAATACACCGATCGGTCAATGCCTTTAAGGTTATAAAAAATATTGCAAAGTTTACGTTTAACAAGTTGATAGAATCTTGGCTAGATCATAAATAAAATAACTTTTACAATGATTTCTTTGACAATATCACGTTTTCTCTCGAATATAAATCAGGTGTTATTTATAATAACAAAACACATAAGTTGGACGCCGGCTGTGATCGTATTGAGCATAAAAATGTTTGCTTCTAGTGTATTATTAAATGAAAGCCGCGTTGCACGATTTTGCCAGGCGAACTCGTTTTTTTCTGTGCTGCACCGAACGATCAAACCAGATCCGACCTGGCGGTGCATCCTCGAACCATTCCATCTCTATGCTAGAACCATAGACTAGAACCACGGCCGAACAGATCATCGCATCGCAGCAGCAAAAGAGGTTCAAACGCCAAAAAAACACAAACACTCTGCGAAGATAAGGAGGGTAATCAAGTCGTGGAACAGCATGTCAAGCTACGGAGCAGCGATTTTATTTAATTTCTCAATACATAAAGTGCGGAATGCACCACGAAATGCATAACGCATCACATGCATCTACGTCTGTAGATGACCGTTGCTCGTTTGTCAATCTATTATTACGCCCGATTTGTTTTACTCGTTCTTCTTTGGAATTGCAGTTGGATTGCAGGTAAACACGAGGACACGTGCATTTAATTTACAATTTGTAAGATGCTTTATACTTGCACTTGCTTTGGAATAGAGTCATTAGTTTTATTGACTGAAAATAAAACTCTTGAAGGGAATTAAGATGCGTGGGCCAAATTTAAAAAGTGCAACTACAATCACGTTCCAGATCTATCGATTCAAGCGCTAACTCTTGTTCTAACAGCTCGTTGAGGCAAATCTTTTAGATCATGACTACAGATCGAATGAAAAAGATCAAGAAAAAAATGTAATACTGATTTTAAAGCCCAATTAAAATAGATAGCCGGGTTGTAGTCAAGGTAGCACATTCTATATAACCGCTGCCAAATAGTTATACTACAGGCAGAGACCCCAATTAATATTTTACCGCTTCGAGAACCGAATCTAAAACAATATGTCATAAATTATTGTTCACAAATCACTTTGTTACATGCAGCAATAAGACGCATTGGTCGTTGATGATTGGTCTATTTCAGCGACCAAGGCTAGTATTGGTCCAGTATATAGCAGTCCATGGGTCACAAGTAGAGCAAGGATAACTGCCGAGTGCTGACTAGGTGACGATGCCACAGGCTGTTGACGATGTGATGAAGACCCTCTTAGAACCAGTGGTTTCCATGTCGTAGGCATAAGTAATCATTCGCCATGTCAGAGCCACCACGTCACATGGTGTGTACGATACGTGGAAAAACCACGACGTGTGCTTGAAAAATGTCGATATATTGCCAGGGTTTTATAGGTAGATTGATATATGTAGGTGAAAAGCAAGCGTATGCTTTTGCAAGTGGTTTGCAGGTTTGTTGGCCAGACGGTATAGCAAATAGCATAGGATAACTCACGTCAAGGTTAGCTCAGATGATAATATTATATAGCAGCACGTTATTTGCAATACCAAAAGCCACAATAATTATAATTCGGCAATGAATCTGATATGATTCATATTTAATGGCAGTGCGTGAGCCATGTTTTATGATGGATCATACGTGGTCGCGAAAAGTTTTGCAATTATGGCTATTGTTCTTCGTCTAATTACATTGATCTTGCGATGTAGCCAATAATTATTGGGCTTGTGATAAATTGGTAGCTCGCAGTATTCGCGGGATCAAACGGTAGGAGGCTGGAGTGGAGCCCATGAGTGCCAACCGTTAAGTCACCTAAGAAAATATTACTCCTTTGCACACTCTCCCATTGTTAGCGATGCCTTTGAGAATTGACTGAACCTCCATTTATAGACAATCATGTAATGGCTTCTTACCAAGCCGTGTAATTTTCTTGCACGATTCTGATACGGAATTTCAATTTAGCTGGATTTCTATAAGCTATCTAATTGGTACGAAACATCAGGATGATATGACATGAAAACGCCTCATGAACATTATTAGCGATTTATGAAAAATATCGATAAACATTTACATGGTTTCGAACGCCGAGAAACACGGAGGCATGATGTAGTGAATGAGGATTTGAATGCACGATTGGAAAATCACCTTCGAAAAGGATCGCGTCGCGCGGAATGTAACCAATGTATCATCGTAACGAGGGGTTTAAGCATTGATTTTCTCATCATTACGCTGTACAGTTATTGTAATAAGTTGTACGATTTGTTGTAAATATTGTTCGAATCAATTAAATAAGAGGGCAAGGACTCGATTCAAATTATCTACATCCTGTAAAACCAAGCTGCAAGAGACTTTCTAGTCGCATATAATAACGGATTACTTCATCTTTGACATCCGTTCTCATGTGCAATAATACCAAGAAGTTTCATCCTCTTGAACTCCGACGGTCGTCTGTGATGTTTAGACACCGCCAAACATCCAACAGGGAGCAGCATATTGCAACCGCCACCAACTGTCAACATTAAGACTAGTATTCAAAATCTGGCTATATTTCACTTGACTTTATTTTGCCGTCTTGAAAACGACCCACCGAACGATTGTCTAAACATGCTGATTCGAGTATCATTAAAAAGTTTTATAGCAAAGTCTACCGTGAAAGAGACCAATCTAACAAGATTCGTCGGGTGATCAATTCAACAAATAAATACAATCTTACGTTACTCAGATGACATTTACATCGTTTTAGTTGTATTCTAGTTTATCTTTTAACCGCTCAGCGCTGGTTTTTGGACGCCCACTAAAGTGAGAACAGCTTGACATCTTACTAACATTGGGTCTCTCAGCAGTGCTGCGAAAAACAATTTTATTAGCAAGCCCAGGTCGAAAGCTAACGAGTTGGACTTCGTAACACCTTCCATGGTATTCAATTGGTCTGCTAATGAGTTCACAGCTAATGACGAGACCACGATCCGAGGATTAGGCTACATCTGATGAAAGAGCCAAATAAAGGATGGGTCATCTTCAATAGAATTCTTCCCACCTAGGCGAGTGGATCTCCAGAGATGAGAATGCGATTGTTATCTGCTACCCGCAATGTTGCAGTATCTAATAAATAGATATTATGAAGTTACCTTACCGTTTGAATATAAAAAGAAGAGTATTTTTTATTGTAGCGTCAGAAGCATCGGCACTAGTAAAAGAACGTGGAAAGAATAAGCTTTATTCAATTGTTTGGTCACTTGGTCTGTTCTCATTGTCGTCTTAACAATAACTGAGCTGATAAAGAGCGTTGTAGATGTGTAGCTGTCTTTTGTACTCTTCGATCCAGCTCGGTTTTTATCAAATAGCATCTTGAGATGAACCAAGAGTTGCTAAGAACGGTGTAGGTACCTACTTGTTCGTCAAGGTGTTCCATTATGTATTTTGATTCTTCACATTTAAGTAGATTTTCTTGGAAATGGATTCAATTCAGCTTTTACAGGAGCTGTCTTATTGATATCTCAATCATTTTTTTGTATAGCAACACGTTCCTAGACGAAAGATTTGAACAAATCGTAATATCAAGGCATTCAAAAGAAAGCTTAATAGAAAAGCGATTTAAAAGGGATTCTTGAAACGTGTCTGCAGAAGAAGTAAGAATCAAGTACTACTCGTATATGGTTTACGATACCATCCACAAGTACGTACCTAGACAGTACATCCTGTCTTGCCATTAGCAGTAATTATTAATTATAAAAATCCGAACAGATTACACACCAGAAGGTATTTACCACTATTTACTCTTTACCGTTCTGCCGCACTCTTCAGAACGATTACTTTTTATGCCTCCCTACTGTATTAAATGCAATCAAATGTCACATATTAAATAAACAGCTTCATAGTGGGAGATTTGCCAGCAGGGATGCTGTATGCTATTTGATATCAAATCATATGATTAGCAACTTGCAATTATCTATTCAGAACACATCAAATTAGACCTAGAAGTGTTTGTTTTATTGCATATTTCTAATACAATTTGTAGATTCAAATTATCACTTCGAAGCGCGCAGTCACTAACATCAATACTGAGTACATAACTCTTTGTTGTTGATAATTTTTTGATTATGAAATAAGATCTAGATTCTAGGGCATTATTTCATGCTTGAGAGGAGAAATAGGAAAATGAAGACATTTCAGGATGTCCATTCGCGATCGTTAATCGAAGTAATAATATACCTTACCATTAAAACCACTCGAAAAACAGTCTGTCAAATAATTGAAGCCTGTATAGTTATAAAACAATTTTGTCCGCATGCGGCATATTCCAACCGTAAATAAATCGATCAATTCAGTTTTTTTCCTTCATAATGTACGTTAAATTAACAAACTTGGTAATTTAGTTATAAAATGAGCTACTTCAGCATGGATAATGTGTAATGGCGCCGTCCTTTCATACTTTCTTAATTACAAACCTAGTCATGTGTTAATCTTCATCAATCATGGGCCACGATTATCAGCGCCAAGTATACATCAGATGGCCGATCTGATGCCCTGCTCTGCTAATAAAATAAACTATCATGCTATCCACACAATCACGATGCGTTAATTAACTCACCTGGAATATGAAGCAGCTATGGCTTCAATAATGCGTGAAGCTAACAAGTATTCAGCTATCAAAATTAAATAACAGCTTAAGAACATTTATTTTCACTTATAGTTAATTTTTATATCGAATATTTATCTTTAATTGCTAAAGTCAACTCTTCGATATATAGACTGGTATCTAAATGGCAACTCTAATCAACATAAAATACCTAGTTAATTTTTATAGCGCTACCATGTCTACAATCAGAACGTCTGTAAAGCCCTGGTCCCTTTATCCTTTAAAAATCCAGACCTTTAGGGCTAAGGTCCACCAAAAGTAGGCTCCCATACACGTCAATTCAGTCGCCTTCTTTCTATCCATTTCTAGCTCAAATGTGTCTTGCGATCACGGACTTAGAACATATGTGAGAGGCCCTTTCGTAGCTTGCTATATTTTAATTAAACAACTAGGTGGTAAGTTAGACTTTGACTTCATTAATTAGTCAAGAATGAAAGGTAGGAGTATACACAGTATACGGTGTACATAAACTTAAGCTTAATTAAAATCTAATTTTATGTGTCCAATTTTGGCCCAAACTAAGTTATCGAATGAGAACATGCCCTCTTCAACTTCATTAGCAGCTTGGCATAACTAAATTGGCAAGCACATATTCTAAATTATAATTAAGAATCCACCATAAAAGGTGGTCTGCAAAATCCATGAAATAGATGATTCTGCCAAAGCATCTCATGAAATTAGTAACATAATTCTTAACCCACACATTGGATAACCATTTTAATTGGATCCGTGCACACCTCACCTATATATAAACCGATTAATTTCAAGCCCATATGTTTCTGGTCACCATTTCGCATAAATAATTCCATAAATCCTAGGTTTAACTCTGATCTTCCAACAAGTTATGGTCGCGTGTTTGAAACGTCTTCCCTTCTATCAATAGCAAGTACCTACCATACCTTCCTACATGTACGTGCTATAATCTCCACAAGCTCACTGGTTTCAGATTATGCAGAGATGCGAGTCGATCAGAGGAAACACCTCACTGCGTCCATCTGAGATAGGATAGATGCACCCTGCTGTTCATCTTACAGTAGTATAAGATACTCCCAGCATCTTGGCAGGGGGTCCAGCCGTGATCTTACGTCGATCGGAGCTAACGCCGCATTATCATGATTGTATAGTCACTGGAGCCGGACACCCACATGCACTGCGGGCACGTATGTGTGAATTATTTATCTAGTATATGACTAATTTAATAATGCGATGGCTTTTAAAATTGTGCTGGAAATAACTTAGGCGTAATATAATTGCGGCTGCCGATTGTTGTAAATTGTTTTAATTGAAATGTTTATGGGAAGGTGAGTTTTAGACCGCACAGAAACATGGCTGCCGTTTGCACGCATATACAACTATATTTATTTTGGCTTCTAGTATTACAAACACCGTGTTCTTTTTTCCGTACTTTGATATGAATATTGCAACAGCTTCAAAAATACCGTCTTGTCGCTGGCACGAAGGTTATATTGGTGTGTTTTGAAAGCGATCAATTTATTATTTATAACCGGGGAATATATTACGGTTGGATAATTCAAATCCTATGGGTACTGAATTCGATCCCAGCGACAGTGTGTCGAGAACCACTAATGATCAAAGGGGATGGTTCCTCAACGCCGTCTTCTCCGATACCAAAGTCTGATACCACTTCGCTACCTCGAGCATCCCACATACGCAATAAAACAAACGAAGGAAGGATAGGGGACATTTACCACTGATTCAAATTACTCTTCATTTTCAAAATTCGAAATAATAGCGAAACGAGAAATCCCGTGCCCACAACTAATTGCTCTGTTTTCGGTTACTTAATTGGAGGTCGGACACCAATCGAAGTGGTTTTACATGTTAACTTTCTGGTCACAATCAATCAGTTGATGAACAAAAAGAGCAAACCTCTAGATTAACAGCGTCTACGACAAATCTGTTCTAGTCGCCGTCATCGTCGTCGTCGTCGTCGTCGTCGTCGTCGTCGTCGTCGTCGTCGTCGTCGTCGTCGTGCTCGTGGTTATCAAACGAACTTGTGACACACGACTTCGAGTCTGAAATTTGGTGTGTAGTGACACTTTAATGGACACTCTTAAGATCACCATCTGGTGACCACAATAACAACGCTTTTGACATTTAAGTGGGACCTCATTTGTTTTGAAACGCTCGCTCTGTCGTCCTAGACTGATTCAAACCAAAATTAGTTGGTCTGGATTAATCAGCACACAAAAAAAGCAACACCACTTCTTCAAGACTTAACATGCTGCGAGTGTTAAACGCAAAAATTAAAGCTTAAATGCACGCTTAGATGTCTAACTACCAAATGACATTCCATGTAAATATTTTACGACAGTTTGTACTGGCAATGGTATCTACAAAATAACACTAGGCCCGTTACAAAATTACCATTTGGCATTCCTTGCAGTTATTTTACAACAATTACTGGCAGGTGGCATCTAAAAAATATTTTGAGAAAAAAATGAAGGGCAGATAATTACACATGCGTACTTTTAGTCGTATTAGTACTTGCTGTAAGATAAGCTTGCAGTCTTGCCTTAAGTGATAATTTGTTTTAAAAAATATGGTCCATAAATATTAAACGTACATTTAACAACAAAACCACGTGCTAGTATTCTAAAAATAACCTTGGGCTGCTAAAATTCTCAAGAATTCATCTGCGATCGTTTCTTAAAATCGAATTAAGCTCTACTTTAAAACACGTTACGTTCTCTTTGTTTTTTTCTGCAGCTATTGTAAAAAATATTTAGATATGTTACTCATAATCATGAAGACATGTACACGACCTTGTATGCGGTCGAAGACATCAGTTTGCGGTGGTACCACTGGTACCACGCTTAAAAACACATAAAATCGCTGACTTCTTTCGGTGGTTGAGAGAACTATTTCAACCCTACAAAACCTAACTGAATATCTAAAATCACACATAAGTAAAAAAACTGTAAAAATCTCGCAAATGTATCACTTTACTCAGGCCATCGAAGTCAAACTCATGCTTGTGCTGAAATGTATTACTTCACCCCTTTCCCTCTAATATCGGGTCCACACGGACGTCACTTTGACTCATTTATTAAGTGAGCAGTGGTGAAGCGTGAGTCTGTCAACTAGGGAGACAAAATATTTTCATAAATGTGCTACAATCATAAATACACAATTTTATCTCCAACCCATTCACCCAATCCCGTTTTTTACCTTCAAAGTTGTCAATAACTATCATTCATCAACACTAGCACTAAACCATTTTCCATGTCGATAATTACAGTAATTAATCGGATCTGTATCAATCACACGTGCAAATGTAAATTTAACGTTCACGGGATCCAGCAAGCAGCTGGGGAAACTGCGTAATAAATTCCGAATTCAAACGCGAAAAAGCACTGTACATTTTTAAAAAAGCTACAATATTAACAACAAACGGTATTTTCTCCTGATTTCTAGGGTAGAGTCTACCTTGTCTCCCCTGACGAGTCGTCACTGTAAGTGAGTGGGCCGATTAAAGTTCCCGCAGCTAAAAATAATCGAATACATAATACATGATAATAGCTTGGGGTGGTGAGAGCAATTTAAAGTGGGTTAATTCAGTACACTTTGCTGTTTAATTTTCATTTCAAAGTTGCAGTTTGCATTTCAAAGTTATCAAATCACATAAGCGTTTTTTTTAAGGACGGAGATTTCGAGACCCGCTAGTACATGTTGAGGTGTTGTTCCCGGTCTCTATAAAGAGAAACGTTGGCCCTCAAAAAAGGGCCGGGCGTCTGCGGGTTGTCGCTTTAGACTTTGTTTATTACTGCCAAATTCGGTTTCGCTAGGGCCAGATCCTGACAAAAATTACACCAACGTCGCCGAAACGTCTACCAGCAGGCATCAGGATCTTTTTAGGGGCAAACGTTTTTCAAGACACACCATTTCTTGACTAACACTTTTTGTTCTGCGTCAGTGTTAATTTTATGCTAATTCAACCTTATATTTTGACCATCGTTTGAAGGCCGTGACCTGTCAAGAACATAAAAACGTTTTTTGACAGTTTTACTTTATTTTCATTTTAATTTCATTTT
>QKMV01000549.1:0-18165 GCA_003287335.1 Lednia tumana
GGGGATTTTTAACGCCATAAGAAAAGCATTGTCCCCCAACGTTGATTGACTCTGGAATTCCTTGATCACTAGTCGTCAATTGAGATTGTTACTGAAACTATGTTTACACGACTCGCCTAGATTGCGTTGGTAATGCGCGTATTTTCACGAGTCAACCATTGCAAGTGCGTCCACATTACAAACTTACGCGAACCAACTATAGTAACCTTCGTAACTTACAAACGTGCAGAGTTAGCCTCAGTTGGCTACTGTCCTGCATCCACTCTTCGAACTTACACGGGTATTTCAATTTACGCTCGTAAGGTGCTAGTAATGTGAACAGGGTGATAGCTACGTACTGTGCGGTAAGGCTTGGAATGGCTACTGAATATGAGGAAAGAGGAGTTGCTGTATGCGTGCTTCTGACAAATTATTTTTTGGGGGATTTTTTTTAAGTTCATTACACCATTCTACATGTATTATACTTTTTTATATACTTACGTAGAATTAAATCGTTTACAACTTCCATGGCCCTCTGACGGTACTGAATTCCTATGCTCTTGTGGTTGAAGATGTTTTAAGACGGCCATGGAAGTGGTAAACTTTTTCTAATTCTACGGTACCGTCACATTTATGATTGTGATTTATGTCATCATTATGATAAAGAGGCTGGATAGATGGATGTTTTAGGGCCGGTTTTACAACTTTTCTTAACTCCCAGTTAAGAGTTATTCATAGGATTAAATTGGCATCGCCATGGCAACAGCCAATCTCATGCACGTAATTAATTTTGTTTCTGAGGATTATCTCTTAACTCATGGTTAAGAAAAGTTGTAAAACCGGCCCTTAGTGTTCTAAATTGCTTGGAATGGCCTGATATTTCAAGAGGAAGGAGGCAGTTAAACTTATCAGAGAAGCAATGATCGTAGATAACTTGTACAACTTTTAATTGTTTGGCGTAGGCATGGCTTCTGCAATGCTAGAGTGTAAAAAGATGAGCGATGAAACTAAAAAAGGGTAGCTAATACCTTCAGCTAGCATGGTATGGCTATTTTAATGGCAAGAAATGCAATTTGTTTCAAACTTTCTGGGAAACTAGCGACTCGTTCGATTTGTTTCTTTCTTTCTTTTCAGGATGACTCAAAGCATCCACGAAAAAGCGAGTGTGGAAATGAAAAACCATGTGCAGGACAAGGACAGCTTTGCATTCCCACTTCTTCCGGGATCTCACCTTAGCATGAAGAATCCAGCTCTGGAGTTTGTCAAAACTGTGTGCAAGGTAATGGATTACACGATTTTCTGTTCGACTTTTTTCTGGCAGTTCGAGTTAACCATTTCAAGTTTTAGCTGTTAAAAATCGATAAGCATAGACAACGAACTGGATTTGGTTTTCACCGAAGTCCTACAGCTCCCTATTTATATTTCACGGAAGTACGGATTATCGAGCACGCTAGCTGAGCTGTTAGTGTCGCTGCCTTACATTTGGGTGGTCCAAGGTTTGATCCTGGTGACCGCCTCTCGTAAAGAGTGGAAACTCTAGCCAAGTCGCAAAGAGTGGAAGCTCTTGCTAAGAGTTGTGTCTTGCTGCAGGTTTTGTCCCTGGACGCCAGCGTGAAGGACGAGGTGGGCAAGCTGAGACGCAACATGCTGCGGCTGATCAACGTGGGGGACTTCAGCGACGAGGCTACGTGGTGTGACCCCTGCGTGACGTTCACGCTGCCTGAGGTGATCTGCAAGGCGTGCAACCACTGCCGAGACATCGACCTTTGCAAGGACAACTTCCGAGGCATGGAGGGAGACAGGTAGGCCTCGGCGACCGCGACACTAGCGAAAGAGTAACAAGCAAGGAAATGGGGTTCAACTTGCTAATGTTCCCAGTGTTTTGCAAGGCTCCCCGTTTGCAATTTAAAAACATTTTGTGTTGGTTTCACTAAGATCTCCAGAGCCCTGAAAGAATGGTCAGAAGTGCTCAACAGCTTTAGCTGAGTTTGACGAGATTGGTGGCCCTAAAAGGTGGGCGGGTCTCGATGTCACACCAACTGAGCAAACCCGAGTACTCAAATCCAATATTGTTTATTTTTTATTACGCCCTTCATAAAGCCAGAATAAAACTATTCCAGACACTGAACACAAGGCGTTGCTGACATTTCGCTTGTTTACTTGATTTCTATCCCCAATTCCTCAAGCTGTGGTATTAGTTTCAGTACCACTGGTTAGCTAAAACCTTTCTAGAGTAGAATGTTGATTCGGTTTTGTTTTCTTTTTGCAGCCCAGTGTGGCGTTGTCCCCTGTGCACCATCAGCTATGACAATGTCGACATTGAGTATTTGCTAATAGACAATGTACAACGCAAAGCGATGGCTTACACGCTTCAAGATCTACAATGCAAGAAGTGTTTGCAGGTAACACCAGCAAAAAGTTACCATTTCCTGCGTATAATTCAAATTAAATCTATTTATTGACATTACAATGGTTCACTAGCATTTTGGAGTTAATCATTGACCTTCTGTTTTCAGATAAAATTGGACAACATGTCCCTCTACTGTACATGTGCGGGAGAGTATCGAACCCTCGTGTCCAAAGATGATCTTCTCACTCATTTGAGGATGTTCCGTAGTATTGCTGAGCACTTTAAGATGCCATTACTCTTGGATGTTATTGACTGGAATCTCACAATGAATGGAAGCTGATAATTAGAGATGTGTACTGACCAGTTAAATGCATGACTGGAAGTGCATCTTTGCAGTGATTTCTGATGTTTTGTAGAAGTGTTAGCAAATAGTTGTTCTTGAAAGAATTTATTGTCCTCAAGTTCTTGACTATTTTTGTTCAAAAATTAAAACTTGGTGAATTTTCTACTTAGATTTTATTGGGATACATTTGTACAATATTGAGGATAACATAAACATTTCCGTACATATACTAGATCGTGCGATTTGCTTAGGCTGCGTTAATGGGGTCGATCTTCGGCTCCGGGAAGTTAAAGGTGGGGAACTTTGTCATGTCAACACCTTTGCCTCCTCCGTACTGATTGGCAACCTTCTCCAGCTCAGCAGCCAATTCCCTCTCGATAGAGGGATTAGGGTCCACTAGCTTGCCGCCGGTAGCACTGGAAGGAACATAAAAAATGATGAGGTAATATTCTGTGTTGTTTAAGAGTTGAAATAAACGAAGCACAGTAACTCAATGATTCTTACGCGCTCTTCTTAGCGTATTCTCGAATCTTGTCAACAAAAAGCTGCTGGATGGGATCGCTAGCCTTCTGAAGGGCTGGTGCGCAGATTCCGATGTTTCGACGCAAGATCACGGGGACCTGCTTAGCGCCAGCCAGAAGATTAGCCACCAACATTCTGAAAACAGTTATCAGGTACTTAATTAACTACTTCCAAATTATATTAAGAGGAGAAGATTTGCTTCAACCCTCGAATTTACTGAGAAACATTTGTGGAGGTTAGGACAAAAATAAAATTCGGCTATGAAATAGCCGCATGAAAATGGTAGAACAAAATAAAATTGAATGAAAAGAAAATAAGAGAAAGATATTGTTGGTTACCAGGCGGCAACCGAATAATTGTATATTTAGGAATTGGGAGACAAATACCTGAAAAATCTTTAGTCTTCAGTCAGCTGCAGTAATCCAAAATGGCTGAAGAACGATAATCAAATAATGTTGTTCGTTAAAAGGACAAGTAACTCCTATTTACTACATTAGTTTAATAACCATTTCGAAGCTTAAGACTAATTTCCTGAGATAGATTTTAAGTGCTGTTCATCGTTTGCGAGAACCGTAAATATCTGACTACTCTCTTGACTCATTCCGGTATCACGTATTCTCATTTGTTCTTTTTTTCTTGCATTCAAACCGAGCGCTGCGCTAGGCCAATGAGAGCGGCGTCCCCCACACCTCGGCAGTTCATTCATGGAAACAGCATCTGTAATCTTGTCAAGCTGAAGAGTGTGGGGAGAGGCCTTGGTAGAGGATAAAGTCAGTAAACTTGTGTTCGCCAGTCGCCGTGTCGCGCTTGTGTTTTGCTTTTATTTATTATTTGCATATGTGCGCCAACAGTTACCCGAAAGCGGCACTATTGTCACGTGTTCAACTTTAACTGCGTCTTCATCCCTTTGATTGGTAAGTTCGCATTCCACCTGATTTTGTGCGACCATTTAAACGAGACACTTGTTCGTTGATTTTCGGCGAGTCCAGCATTCACGATGTGTGGAGACAAGAGATAGAGATCAACCAATTAAATGCGTGTTGTCGCGTCCCTCCATTGTTTAGAATCTTTATTACGTACGATGATAAGGGTTTCGTTATCAATTGGAAGATAAGTCAATCTCAATATTTTCTCGCAAAACGAATGTATTGCTGTCAATTATTTTTATTACTGCACTTCATTTGGTGGTGGCCTCCGCTTTTTAGATGGTCAGCGGCTTTCGTAACATTTTAGACAAGTAAGCTTTGATATGTAGAAAGATACTTAATTGGAAAACTATTTTAAAGTATACATAATCTTTCTATTGTGTTGAAATGTATTTTGCTGGGCAGCAGCATCGTGCATCCAAACGGCGAAGATACCTCGCTGCAGAGCCGGCGGCAGTCATTACCATCCCCAGCCTCTAGTTGGATCCCTCGGTTTACCTGTAGGTACCGTCGACGGTACCGCAACCACCAAATTCACCGAGCTCGAGCTCACTCAGGTGGTTTGCTGCCAATCACGAAACTTTTTCTAGGGTACATCGACCGGGTCGGGACAGAGAGTCGCCGGTTTATTGCCCGTCCGTAAAATTCGAAAGGGCCGTGTTTGCTTAGGTCGAGTTTTATTTCCATTCCGTCTCCTTGAGTTTATTATCATTGTATTGTGTGTCATAGTCATCAGGGAGAATCACGGTTACAACAATGTTGATAAACACCGCTTCCCTGCTTCTCTGAGATTGTAAATAATATGCTTAGGGTTATCTGTTTTGTTGTTACGAACTGTGCTGTTATGTTATTGTTATATTTCGGTACTAACTTTCACATGTAGACTTAGTAAACACTCGAGATGATTGCGATTAGGAATGCTACAACCGTTGATCAAGGATAATTGCATATGCATGTCCGCAGTCTGCATCGATTGCAAATGCTAATAGACAAGTATGTACCTAGTTGACTGTGTTATTATAATAGATCGAGTGGTAGGTATAAATGTTGGCTGCTGTCGCTATTATGATAATCGAGTGCGATCAGAGTTATTGTCAACTGCAACGCGAGTAGTTGGTAAACTCGTTGCAGATCTCGAATCACAAGAGACTTGCATTCCCAGACAGCAAGTAGGAGTCGAACCACAGACAAGCTCCGATGCCTTTGTCTTTCGATTTAGGCGTCTGATGAGTGGCTATTCATGTGTGTGGTACCGATATTGTACAAAAAGTATCGCTTCCAGCAGCCGATTCTACATGGGGGGAATGGAAATTGGAAAGTGGTGCTGCATTGTCCTTCACTTTCCCATGTAGTGCAATTCGCTAACAAAAAAAAAAGACACCCACTACACATCAAACCCTTGCGATCGTTTTCGCACAGACGAAGAAAACATGTGCACATCCCTTCGATGTTCACATGTTTCGGAGCTTGGGGCCGAGTAAAAGCACCGTTTCCCAAAAATTCTCGTGAGCGGTCGAATGACGTGAGATTTCACTAGAAGGCTGTCGGTAAAAAATCTCTGTTTTCTGAACTCGCATCTAACCATTGGCATGGCAACGTAGCATCTAGCATCTCTTGTTACACGCTGGTCCGCAGCTGCTGTCTTCTGGCCGGGCCGCAGGGAAAGACGTTGCTTGCTTTGGTTCGTCTCGGTCGGACTTGTGGTGGTTTACTCGATCGACCTCAGCGTGGAGATGTTGGATAACCCTCGCCTCGGGGCTACACCATCTCGACAATCTCAACACGCATCTAATCGCACGAAACGATCGCAGAGCTGACGGTGGAATCGGAAAGACAAACGCACAGCAGCGAACGTCAAACATAACATCTATCATTCAGATCGCACTAACTAACCTAACTGCCATGGAGGAGCAATACCCGACCGATAAGGTCAACGGTTGGTTGTGGTTGAAGCTTACAGGTCACTCAATAGCCGCGAGTCACTGGAATCGGTCGCGGATTTAAGTATTATGTTGCCTTGCCGCTTCCATTGATAAGCTTTATGCTGCCCTGCCGCCGATGATAACAAACCGATTTACTCGAGGCGTTACACTGTGCTGCAAAATAGCCAGCTTCATGAATGAGTTTCTAGGTTTATTGACAAAAATAGTCGTGTTGTAACGCTTACGATAAGAGGTTACGAGCTTGAGGTGGGGAGAGCGCGCATGGAAACGTAACTGTAATGTATTTATTTTAGTGTGTAGAAAAGTCCATTCATGAATAGTAGGTAGGTAAATCATTTAAAGATGTCTCTGTAGACTCTAGGTGCATCGATTAGCGTCCCGGCAACCACATCGTGACTATTATAAACTGTGTGATCTAAAATTCTTGTGCTGCCCATTTTCCGTTAGCCGTTTAAAATACTTGTCGGTCAAGTATTCCCATTTACTTACGCACAAAAAGGGCATAGAAGTGCATGTCGACTGTATGGGATCGCACAATGCACGCACCCTGAAAGGTCCTGGGGTGGTTACTGGTTAGGCATGGTGTTGGCTGCTAGGGGTGGGTTGGTGCCCTTGACCCTCCGCTCCCTTCCCATGGCCGGGGGGGGTGAGGGTTGTGCAGCACCACCTGACTCGGCTGTGATTTACATGTGGGCTTCAGGGCCGTGACAGGTGCCGAAGATGATCCGCTTGGCATTTCACCCTCGTACGCAGTGCGCAGCCGCAGAGAGATGTGCTTGGGAATATCAGATGGTGACGCTTACGGCAGCATTGTCTTTGTCCCCAACACGACGACTATAGCTTGACTTCCTCGACCAGTTATTGTTGCCCCGAGTTATCAGCGGAAAATCGCCGATACATAATTTTATGTAAATTACAACAGAACATGCTAACAGATGTATTTTCATTTCGAAGGGGTTCCTTTTTTGTGTTTAATGTAAATTGTTAAAGTTATGGTGTTGTTACGTAATTTGGATAGCCTAATTATATTTTTCGAGTCAATTAACATTTGCGTGGCTTGCCGAAAATTGCATCAATTACACAATTGGTGTATGAAGCTCTATGGATCGCGATGTGTGGAAGTCTTTGTCCAGTTGCGTTGTTAAAAAAATCCGTTGAACCCGCGATGCTTCTTGGCACTGACGCACGAATATCGGCCTTCGCCAGCGAATAATTTGGTAATTTATTACTTCCATTACACGAAAACAATGAATCGCGTTACATAGTAGCCAATCCGGTATGTTTAAGATGGTATCTGCTTATCCAGCAGAGACCGTGATCTTCGTTCTTTCGCTTTAGAATGAGGAATAGGGAATTCTCAAATCCCAGCTGCGATCTCGTGTACTTTTTTGGGTGGAGAATGGTTCCTGGGCCACGACAAATATATATTCTTTTACTTTACGGGCTTTTGATGGTGCCTTCAAGTTATTTTTGCGGATTGCGCTGGTCGGTTTTGTATGTCCAATAAATAGTTCCCATGATTTTAACTCAGGCGTTGTTGACGTCATAATTACTAATATAAAATAACGTCACATTCATTTATAGTTCATCAGCAAGAAAATAAAATATATTCGTTTTACAGAAAATAAGCATTGCACACCGAAATAATCCGAAAAGTGGTGTGAGAATTCCCTATTGAGACTTGAACTTGCATTGGGAATTCTCTGAAATGTCCCCGTCGCCATCGAGTGTAAAATGTGTCGTTTTACGTTCGCTGCAGATTTCCGTCTCGGAATGGACCTGGACTCGCTCTACGACGGCGACTACAGTCTGGATGATCAGGACTTCTATTCGGCCGTGCCCCGGAAAAGCGGGAACCTGAAGAGAGTCGTCAAGGTAAGCTTCGCTGGACGAGCAACATAACTTTTGGGGTGTTGGGAGTCGGGACCTGGGGAATCGCGAGTCAAAAAAGATATCCAGGTTAAGTTATAGACAAGATGGGGCCATAATTGGAATTATAGTGCTAGAAGAGAGTTGGAAATTAATCGTTGAGTGCTTTTTACATTATGTACTGGACACATATAAATGAAATCTTGCCAGAGTAATGAGTCCAGTGCTCAATTAAAATGCATATAGTTCCCTTTTGAGGTCGACGGAAAACTGTTTTTTGGTATTGCGGCATAGAAATTATTCTGCAACATATTTGTGTTTGGTCGACATCACGTCATGAGTAAGGCGGTGACAAATAAAATTGATAACCAGGAACCAAAAGCCGCTTTCTGTAATGGCCGCTATTTAAAAATGGGATGATTATGTTGACTTAGTATTGTTCAAAGACAATGTCGGGTGTCTCTACTAATTACGGTAAACTCCGATGAAGAACATAAACATCTACAGTATCAGCAACTTTCGTCACTTTTTCGTCATAGGGTCCACTGAGTTGAGGAGCCACATTAAAATACTCATATTTAACGTCAGTTTGATTCATCTACACTCCATTTAAGTATTCTTGACCGAGTTACCACCCTTTGTCAATCCGGGTCGGAGTAGATACAAATGTAACCTATTAGTATTACCAATAGGATTTTACCATCAACAAGTGCGCCATTCATAAATATTCAATAGTACATGATCCAATACCTGCTGTCACTGTGGATATGGCGTATTGGCATTTGCCTTGCATGAGGGGCAAGGCATTTTTAAACTACATCACATAAGGTTTTCCCATTGTTTCACTAAACTCACTTGCTTTTCTAAAAACCATTTAAGAGGGGCTCTATCCCCTAAACTCTTCTCAATGGCCGTTAGCGAAGGGAATTTCGAGACACCAAGGAAATATTTTGATCCCATACAAGCCGGAGGGGAAATGGTCAAACATGCCATTTTTCAGCGGGGGTTAATCATCCAGGGAATTTTCTGACTTCTGAAATATTGGGGTTTGGTGACACGTTTATTCATATCTCCCTATGTTTAGTTAAAAATTGGCTCTGTACTAGGTAGTTTAATTTAGCCACAGTCAGGCAATTACCGAAGGAATGTGTCGTATTTTATGCATATTCCTGTGCTATTCTCGCGTCGATCGAGTCACCGCGCGCGCTGACCGAAATATTAAATATTTTGTATAAAGTCATTCAATTTTTACAGTGATTTTTAGAACGTTATTTAAAATATACATTCAAGCGTAGGTACATGGAAATATAATTTTAGAGGGTTATAGCCGCTTTCAATATACTATGTGTTAATTAAACGACTGCAATGTATCAGCTTAGCTCATCTTGAAGTACTTTTCAACAGTTCATCCGATCATGTCGGATGACCCGTTTGTCCCACCGTCATCAATCAAGCTGAAATGAGTCTCAGTCGTCACCAAAGTCGCACGTCATTCAATATTTCGTTATGCAGTAGATTAGCAACTGGCAAGCCATTGAAAGTCGACTGATGGCGTTTGAAAGCTAAAAACGGAATTTGCAATGCTAACGTGCCGAAAACGCGAACAGGCCGATTCCGAATTAGCCTGTACGTAACCTGTGAACCGTCCTTCAGAAGATATTTTCGCGACAACCATATTATACCGTGCCATTATAACCGAGACCGACCGGGATGAAATCCGTATTTATGAAACAAAAACAGCTAATTAATTGAATCATATCCATCTTCTTTCTACCACAACAGTTAACAACCTACAAAATTTGGGCGCTGGGCTTAAACTTTCAGTTCATTTTAATGCAAGATACACCGATCGATAGCTGTAAAACAAACTATAATAAACTTGAACCTTCCTTTTCTGCAAGTAATGCCAAATTTTATTTGGTTCCCAATTTGTCATGCTACTGCCGGAAGCTGGTATAGGAACGAACGACCCGAAGATCAGAACGATTTACGTGTTTTTTTTGTTAATATCAACACCGCGCTCGCCAGGAAATTAGATTTTGATTTTAATGCTCGACTAATAGCACCCGCCTGTGAAACGGGTTTTTCGATACGAAGCCCCTGGCGCGAAAGAACCGAGTGCCACATTTTGCGATCACAAGGATCGAGTCTTTTAGATTCGTATGCGGTTTCGTCCAAAAAGTGTTTGTCCATCGCAGCTTTCTGACGGAGTAAACCAAATTCACAAGGCAACATTGCACTTTTTTATTGAACTCTTTTTATGCACACGAATGTATAACAATCCATACATCCCACAAAGTCAAAAGACTTGCGCGTGAATATAATATGAAAAGTATAAAACACAAATTAAGCAGAAACTCCGTATCGATAGATTCATACCCACGTTCAATAAAACATTGATATTCCCGATCTTGATCGTCTCCTTTCGATGACTACTTGACCATCGCGCCGATTCCAGCAGCGAATTGCCATCACAATCTGTAAGCGTAGACCCACTTGCCTCATCATTAGGTATTCTGCGAGCTCTGTTGCTCCAGTTACCTTTTAAAGATTTGCCCCCCAGCCAGAGACGACAACCTGTTGGTCTAGCGGGCAGACGAGACGAGTCGAGTCGGGGAGGAAGTGACGTCGTTCCGCGCGTTCAGGTGCCTTTCCGGTTCCACCCCAGTGCGCGCGTGTCGGCAGGAAGGAACGAGGGAGCTGCAAGGTGTTTTCCTTCCCTTGCGACAGCACACACGCACACGCGCACACACGAGCATTGTTGTTCTAGACAGGCTATTTAAGACCCCACAGCTATAGGCGTTCCATGGCTTTGATACTACGTACAGGCATTTTCTTGGAAGATTTCCACCCTAGCTTATATTTGTATCGTGATGTATTGTTTACACAATTCAAGTTACATTATTAACACATGCATAAACTCTGGATTGTAAAATAAATTACAAATAAATATGACGTATTCACACGGCTTGGGCAACTGCAAGAAAGCTTAGGGACCCAAGATTATTTAGTGCTATGAACGCTAAGAATTGAAATTTGTATTCTTCAAGATTTGTGCAAGGAAGCCCAGGGTGGAAAGCTTATGAGAAATAACCTGTAGTCTTCAAGATTTGTGCAAGAAACCTAGGGCTAGAGTGGAAAGCTTATACAGAAATAACCTGTAGTCTTCAAGATTTGTGCAAGAAACCTAGGGCTAGAGTGGAAAGCTTATACAGAAATAACCTGTAGTATTCTAGAAGGTTTGTGCAAGAAAGTCTAGAGACCTAGGCTAGGGGGAAAGCCTATAAAATAACCTGTAGTAATGAAGAGTGTGACAGGGGCCAGTCTAGGGTGAAAATCTTTAAAAAAAATATATATTCTTCAAGGTGTGTGCAAGAAAGTTTCCGGACCCAGGCTAGGGTGGAAAGCTGATAATAAATAGGCTGTATTTGTACCGCTCCAGCGCACCCGCTAATAAGAGGATGCAAGTTGCTAATTAATTGGGTTTGAACTTTTGATTGCCGTCGATGGAAAGTCGACTTGTGTGATTTCGACACGAGACAACTTGGGACATGGAACTGGAATAACTCGTTGGGCTCAAATGGCTTGAATATCGGCTGTTATAGGTTGTAGGCAAAAATTATACCGTTTGCATTACGATGCAGGATTTTCGCTGTAGCCACCAGGGGGTCGAGGAATCTTGCACTGTGGCTTCCACATTTTCACGCTTTGCATTCATAGATAGCCCATCACATGCGAATTTAATTGATTACATATACCAGGATTTGGGGGGGAGGGGGGGGGGGGCATGGCGATTAATTAAAAAAAAAACATACTGTCTATACCACCAGCTCGTTGCTTCAATATTTACTCAATTCAAGCATTTATTACGAGATTTAAAAAATATTCAGACACTGGATCATTTTGACGCGTAGTTTTAAAAGTTTGGGCAAGAAAGCCTAGAGACTAGGCTAGGGTGGCAAAGTAAAATAAAACAGTGTTCATATCACTTGTTTTCGTTTCACTGCCCATTGAAAGACAGACATCTAAATCAGAGAAAACAAGCAATTTTAAGTTGAAAATGTTTACGCAATTCCATCCCTGGCATAATTTATACGTACGCACTTTTGACTGGGCACTGGTACGATGAAAAAAAAACAATGTGCTATCTTACTATTGAAATGTATCTGGCTGTAAACAGTGCAGGAGACAATTTTCTGTTGCAACTGAACCTTCAAATGTATTTCTGTGGCATTTACGTGCTTTTAAGCGGTAAATGTAGCCATGAAAAACTTAAAAACTCTTAGTTCTATACCTGTGTGGCTATACGTTGATACGGAGCAACGTTCCACATTTCGCTGACGAGGCAATGAGACGAAACCAGAGCCGTGTACTTAATTGAGCCGTTCTGCGCATGTGCGAGCCGAGTGATAAGGAGAAGGTTGTGGCTCGTCCTTGCTGTCGAAGCTTCCAGGGGTCCTCGACTTCTCAATTCTCACGTTATCTCTGCTGACAACGCCATGCGCAGTTGCCTTGCCGACCGTGATCAGCATTATGTCGCTGTCGTGTCAGCAATCGAACCATGTATCGGGTGGTGAAATCGGTCTCTCGTCTCATCGCACAGAACTGATTGGCCAACCTGATTCGGGGGTCGTTGACGATCTAGAGGTACAAAAGTCGCGGACAGTACCGGATTCGATGGCCGTCGTTTTGTGTTCCCGATCAGAAACAAAAAAACACTGATTAACAAACTGGGTGTTCGGCTTTGCTAGAAAGTCGTTTTAGTGGTTCTATTGTCGTAGCTTTTCTGTATACATCAGCGTTTTACCCTTGAAGAAGTAAACAGGATAGTTTACGAAATGGTTGGAAAGTTTTAGCGAATATCTTGGCATTACAACCCAGTTTGGGTTTTTTTAACTAGGACTGAGGTTATGGAGATGGACAAGAATCTAAGAAGTAAAAAATATTTCAAGGAATCGATGTGTTTGGTTCATTCACGGCTTTATAGGTTCTACTTTAGATTGCATTGATTTTCGTATATCTATTTGCACGTGCTTAGTACTTGAACTGAACACTCAAAGGTGCGTACGGGCAATGTATGCAATGCAATTGCACAATCGATCGGCAGCTGCAGCGCAGCACATTTCGTAAATAGTCCAAGCCTATAGCTCACGCAACTACAATGTCAATATCCATCCATTGCGTTTTATGTATCAATTCGAACACTCCTCTTCTCTTTCGTGTCCATAATTATCTCGTATTCAAGGCTTGAAAAGTGAAGCAAGTAATAACTCTGAGCTCTCTCGCGCGTCGCTCCAACCCCTCTAATCGCTCCTGCGTATCTCTCTCTCTCTCTCTCTCTCTCGCTCTCTCTGGCCTGCATAACAAATATACATTCGGGGTCCATTTCTTGGCATGATGGCGATCTTTGGCGGCTGTGCCGTCTTCCCAATGTCTTGCTAACCAGCTAGAAGCGTCGTCGTCTTCGCTCTGGGAGCTCGTGTAATAGTTGGAACCGATTCAAATCCATGCATTTATACGAATCGAACGATTATAGGCGGACGAGATTCAAATGATTCGTGACTTGATTTATTGACAGTCTGCTGCGTCTATCAATCACACTCGTGTTTACCCGTGTGCTCTTGTCAGCAGGTATAACTTGGCAATAATTTATGCCGGACAAAATCCCAGACTAGTCCAAGAATCAGACGCTCGTCTATAATACAATTAATTAAAAATCGCTCATTTTTTGTGCTGATATTGTCTCGGAACATTATATTATGCAACATGCCATTTCTGCGTAACAAGTTTCATTCATTCTAATAATAATATGACAGCCGTAATAAAGTTAGTACCAATCCAACTGGATCATGCCAGGCTGTCGATTCGTAAAGAGAACGCGTATTACCATTACCCACGCGGAGTTCAGTTGATGGTAATCGATTCCAAGAATAATTCACTCCGCGCCGATTGCTAATGCGGTCTGTACAATACAAGATAGATAGGACAAGATAGGACTTCATCATTCTCATCTTATTATTATTGCTGTGCGTTGATAGTGATAGCTACGCTCGTCTCAGAGTGCTATGGTCGAGATCTAGTCCCCTCCATCGTGACTTTGCCTAGCTAGTATAGCTAGCCGATGATGGTTTGCTAGCACATGTGTCTGTTCTGTTGGCTCCTTGCAGCATCCCCACCTCATCTCATCTCGCGGCAGCGATTCATTCATCGCAGCTCGCCATTCACTAGTCGTAGCACGGTAGCGCTTTGAGCCAGCCACACTATAAGACAGCTTCTTCGTCTCAGCAAGTGCCTCGCAGCCCGAGTTTCTTACTTCGCTCGAACAGGATTAGTAGACACATTTCGGAAAACATGTGCTTCTCAGGTGTCACTTTCCGTTCTAGCCTAGTCCTCCAATTAGGTGGTTACATTTTTTGATGTTCGAAGTTTTGTTGTTTACTGGTCGGCTTAGCATGAGACTTGACACTTTTTAGTGGCGCGTACAGTTCTAGTCCGATCTTCGCGATTAACGCTTGAGTTGGCATAAACGTGAAGTGCGCCGTGTTGTTGAGTGTAGAATGCGTACCACACGCGTGCAGCAGAGTGAAGGGTGGTCCCAGTGTTTATCGTGATTAATGTGCGTGTAACGGCGCTCCGAGAGAGGCGCCTTTCTTCAGGGAACAAAGAGCCAGAGCGAAATGGTTATCCCTACTCTCGTAAGACATAAAGGTGGTGGCAACTCGAAGAAAGAAGACAAATGGATCAAACAAGAGACGAAATCGAGCAGCAACGCCAAGGATGAGGACAAGAGTCGCAAAGTGCCGTGTGCAGTGGCCAAACGGAAAACAAAGATTCTGGTAAACGACGACAGTCTTCCAATTTCTCCTAGATCTTTTCTAATGCAGTGTGACGTTCATTAGTTTTCGACGTTTTTTCTGGAATGTCCCTCCTAATTTAATCTAGCCTAGTGTTGAGCTAACTTTTATAAACCATGTCGAAAACCTCCAGTTCTTTCATTAGGATCGGGCTATTTATACAACACATCTCCCCCCATCCCTCCCGCCCTCGCTCCCCCAACTCTTTGATCGTGGCACATAACATAGGAGTGGAGCTCCTCTACGCACTTTTTTCTCGTCGAAATCTCACAAACCACGCCATTCATTCATCGCTGCAGCCCGATTGATACAGGATCTTATCTTTTGTGCCCAATTGAACAACGCTGCGAAACTTGTCTAATTTCTGATACACCTCAAAGTACCCTTTGTGCCATTGTCCTTTGTCGTGGCCTCTTGACGGGATTTTGCGGACAAGTTCTCGAAGAGCGATTTGATAGAGCTTTAGAATGGATGTACTCGATCAAGTTCAAACATTTTCGCGATTTTCGCATGTCGTTTCCCGCGCGTTTGCTCCCGTGATTTTGCGTGCAACTTGTCGCTGATGTTTCTGCGTTGCGATTCGCAAATCGCCATTGATATTTGCAGACAGTTGAATGTGGCGTCATTGCCAGTGCCACTGGTAATCTCGGAACCTATCTCGGCCTTACCTGTGTGTGGGAAATACCGATAACAGCCAATCTGACAAAACAGCTACTATTTACAAGGCTGCCAGTTGTCAAGGAGGAGACTTCAGAGTAATTTTCTCTGTTGGACGTCCAGTCTTTAGAGTTTGGATAGCATACTCACATCAAATGATGTACTAGGCGAGGACCATAATATTATTTGGTTGCCCATACCGCTTCATTAGACAAATTGCTGTTCTGAGCATGGTCGGACGCATACATTCTCTTTAGAATTGGAAACGAAGCTATAAGTATTTTTTTCTCATGCGTCGTTAGCTCTTTAAAACATTGGAACAAGATTTTTTGTTCTTCGTCTTGATTCTAAGCACGTGCTGAATTAAATAGAACAATGCCAGCTGTGCTTACATGTATTGATTATATTGTAAGAGGGCACAATTGTCCCCAACAAAATTTGGCTGTACCCGATGGCGTCCAGAGGATATCTTCTATGGCGGCGGGTGGAGAGGGAATCTTGCACTGGTCCTGAGATTACCACACAACAATGCCGCGAGTTTTTTTAGATTTCATGAGTGGCTGAATCGTATACGCAATTACCGGCTGCTTGCCATTTAGTGATAGAAAACTGAAATCGATCCAAATGACCGAAAGCCGGTCCGAAAGCGAAACTATCGGATACGGCCCGAAACGGTCTAAAACCTGAAATGTACAAGACTGCCAGAAACGCGACGTAAATTTTGGCACTGAGGCTGTGGGCCAGGCGTTGATTGCCGTGATGAAAAGCGGGACACAAAAACAACCATTTGCGACCGATTCGCGACTAATGGATATCCACACGACCCATGCCCAGGCTCTTCGAATACATTTTCAGCCATCCGAGCAGAGGGAAGCAGAGGGCTCGCACTCTCGGTTTTTACTATCGGATGGCGTTTTCGGTTGGCAAGTACCAGCACGCACTGAGTGCACTCTAAGAGAGAGAAAGAGAGAGAGATGGCGAATCTTGATCATGTTGAAACAATCGCTATCTCTTTCTCACAGTGTACTCAGTGCACACTGGGACAGCCAATCGAAAACGCCGTTATGTTTTCTGTGCACTCTTTCGGCTGGGGTCCAAAAATACGAAAAGTGCTCGTCATACGATTGCCAACATAGCCAATAGCTATGATGTCCGCCTTTCCAACATGCATTGCACTTTATAAAGCACAGTATAGAGTAGGTATAGGTAGGCTCTTTTTTTAATAATGATGGTCACAGACAAAGTTCTCTGAGCATGGTGTACCATGGTTAGTTCCCCTGCGCTTATGGTTGGAAATATTTTACGAAGGTCACAGAGTGTGGATAGCAACGTGCTGGACAGGCGAAAATGACTATTGATGTCCTGAGGTGCAATTATTGTGCATATCTTTTCAGTGCAGGGAAAACGAATGGCATCCCGATAATTTAGTTACAGAGCGGGCTGAGGGCGACAAGCACGCATGCAGGTCTTTGCGTTGAGAATTGGAGAGCGGAGACTCGAGGAGGCGGTAACTCGAGCAAGTGGCAAGTGGAGGAGAAAGGACGAGCGAACATCGACGCGGCATTACACGTACGGCCGCTCAGCGTTCTCACGGTGTCTCTTTCACGGACCGTTCTGCGACCAGATCGGGTAGTCCATGGCCGTGGTCGCCACCAGTGGTGTAGTCGAGGGTATGCTCATTTTCCACCGTGCCGTTTCCACCCGAAAAATGTCTCACTTTACGCTTCGGCAATTGTAGTCCCTATTTTAGATTTCACGTTGCCTTTTTTTTTGTAGAAACCCGAAAAGCAAAGTTTAGAACGAAAGCATGTAGACCGCCGCCCTCCGAAACACACAAAAATGTCGTAGACATGTGCAGTATTGAAAAAAATAATCTCATAGTTTTCCGTGTTGTAAGTTGCTTCACATGCCAGCTCACATGTTTGGTTAGAAATATAGCCATTTTACGGTGCCTGACATGTTTAAACGGCCTCTGAAATAAAACAATCCGGTGACGCTAGAATTTGGCGCAAGGATTTGACCAGGGACCTTCCATATTGCCTTACCCCCTTAAAAACATCCTGTATGTGCGAGCCCCGCGCTTATATTTCTTAGCGATCAACCACCTATTTGCGAAAAACTATTGCGTAATGCGTAAACCCAAAAATAAATCGAGACTACACCACTGGCAGCTCGAAAGGTTTGCTCTCTGAGCTGCGCTGCAGTCAGTCTCAGTGTGCTGTGGGTCCTTTCCGCCAGGGCGCCCAAACAGCGGTAACCAGAGTCCTTATAGAGTATAGCCCTGCCACAACATCTTCATACGCATCGTGCTAGATTACACAACTAGGTTCACGGGACAACAGTCTATCCCACATGAAATGCTCGCCAGCAGTCCTAGAGATCAATATTTACTCAGCTAATTAAAGCATTTAAATTATTAGATCTCTGAAACAATACGTAACTACATTATTATAAAATATATCACAAAATAAACATTTCTATGTTATATGTTTGTTTGGACGTACCTAGTCTTCGAGGGTTGTGCTAGAAAACCTAGGGGCCCTATTTTAGGGTGGAAAGCTTATCAGAAATAGCTTTTCGTCCTCTAGGTATGTGCAAAGAAGCCTGGGGAATCTAGGCTATAGGGTGGAAAGCTTGTACGAAATAGCTTTTCGTCCTCTAGGTATGTGCAAAGAAGCCTGGGGAATCTAGGCTATAGGGTGGAAAGCTTGTACGAAATAGC